>CM035162.1:998232-1042620 GCA_020205615.1 Panax quinquefolius | reverse complement strand
GGCTCAACTACTGCGGACCCCATAACGTAATTCATTGGCTCGATCGAAAAACCACAAAATATTTTTTATTTAAAATATCTAATGAGGTGTTACCGTTAAAACTGCGCTGAACTACCCGGTGGTAAAAGTACAAGAATATCGCCAGGCGGTTGATAAGAAGACACTATGTATTGATGATTGATGCTTACGCGAGAAGTCACTCAAATATGCTCAATTATTAAGTACAAAGATGGCCGTGATCATATCTCTTATATTATCGATTCAATTATTGGCACAAGATTATCCAGATAATATGTTACAAGTGATTAAATCAATAATCGAGACGATAGCGTTATAAAATGATTAATAATTGTTTTCGAAAGATTAAATACGGTTACGATGAAAAAAATGATTCATGTGTAAGTTTGATTATTCATGCTGGGGCTCATATGTCATCATCTAAGAGTCTTCTTCATTACTACGATTTACCTTCAGCCACAAGAATTACCTTCTGGCCAATAAAATTACCTTCACAAGTAATTTACCGCTCAATAAGAATTACCTTCGCCAATAATAGTAATTACCCTTTGTGAATACCACTGGCTGCTTTCATATTACAAAAGGCCAACCACTTTGTCGTTTTTATATTACAAAGGCCAACCATCATTGCTTTAATATGTTAGCCGAACCACTTGTCGCTTCACATTACAAAGCGCTAAACCACTTTTTCTTTTCACATCACCAAATACAAGCCACTGGGCTTTTCATACTAAGATGCAAGCAAGCTAGAAATCTTCTATAAATAGAGGCCTAGTGCTTCATTATTTTTCAATGACCATTCAAGCTAGAGAGAGAAAGTATAGAGAAAATAAGAGAGAAGAAGAGTATTTTATATTACACTACCGCAGATTCAATCTCCTACCAAAAAGTAAGGGTGTTATTCTTTTTATTCAATCACGAAGAGAACCGTTGTTATTCCATTGCACATTATTCTCTGCCGAATAACCTCAGATATGGAGTAATTCCTATACTGGGTGACATTCTTCATTATTCCGGTTTGAACATTCCGTTCCGCGTGTTTTATGCTAATCGACCGGGTTCCGGCTTTTATTATTATTATTCCGTTGAACATCCTCGCCTGCGCTGGTTTTACACCTGAATTCTAGTTTTTTATTATTATTCTTAACATCCTCAGAACATCCGACCCTGGCTCCGCCTTTATCGTTCCGTCAATTTATCTCAGGTGTTTGCTAATCGGACCGGTTCCATCTTTTATTATTCTCGTTGAACATCCTCAAAAGCGAATTTCGCCTAATTCGTTCCGTTATTTATTATTCAACTGGAATAACTTGCCCGCGTTTGAAGCGTCGCATTTACGGTGATTTCTTTTTGTTATTCCATCTTTTATTATACCCGACTTGGTTAAAACTTCTGACTTCTATATTCTATGCAATTAGTAGAATATCCTCGATATTTGCGCTTTCATCCAAAGATTCTTTTCATGGAAATATTCTTCCGACTATTATTGAATTTTACCGCGTCCTAAGTAGATCAAGCCGACACTGACGCACCGCTAAACAATTCAAGGAGCCGACCACCGAGTTTAAGGGAGAGCCAAAACCACTTCGCTAAGCATGGATAAAGCAGATTACCAAGATATTTGATGTCTGGATGCCCGAGGAGCAAAGGTTCCTTTGCCGCTTTTATGTCATGCGAGAGGCGACATCGTGGGAATTCCAGAAACGACTCAACCAAATTGATCAAGATATCTTGGGAGAAGTTCCAGAGTCGTTTCAACGACAAATACTTTCCCCGAAAGTATTCGCCATAATGGCGGAGGTGGAGTTTATCAAGTCGAACAAAACAATACGACCGTGTCGCAATACGAGGCAAAATTTGCGAGTTATCACTATGCCATATCCCACTCGTGGATAATGAAGAGAGAATGGCGCTAATGTTTTTAAGAGGTTCAAGTCGAGATACGCCAACATCTTATTTCTCATAAACCGTGGTTTGTATTCGATGTTGTAAATAGGCTCGCTTAGTGGAACGCGATAACGAGTCAACACAACTAAAAGAGAGCAGAAATTTAAAAATTATAATACCAAATGAGAGTAGTCATCATCGCTGCGGACAACAAGCGTGAGGGAATCAATGTGCCAGATATGGTAACCACTTCTGGTAATCGTACAAAAACAATAAGAATGGACATTTCAAGAAAAGGAGATTCAACAATGATGGAAAGACGCCAAAGACCAAAGACCCATTGTTAAGGAAGGAGAAAGACCACCTATCATATGCTTCAAATGCGAGGAGAGGGACACATCACCCAAATCAAGGCCACGCCATTCAAAGCATGTTATAATTGTGGAAGAGAAGGTCACTTAGCTCGATTTTGTGCCATCAAGACAAATTCAAATAGGATGGAGGCACCAAAGGCCATCCCGTAAAATTCAAAACCTAGAAGGCAAGGGAGAGCATTTGTCAGTGACCTCCCAAAGAGCAAGGAACCGAATGAGGTCATCACGGTAAGCTTATCATAAACTCTAATGAAGTCTATACTTTATTTGATACCTGGCTTCTACCCATTCTTTTATTTCTCCTACTTGCGCCATCGATTAAATTTGACTCGAGAAATTAGACTTCGACTTATCTCGTGGAAACTCCGCTGGGAGAAACCTTCATTACATCCACTCGCTTATAAGTCTTGTTTGGTTCAAATCTGCACTTCACATTACCGTCGATCTTATTTCATTAAAAATACTTGCATTCGACGTGATTCTAGTGGATTGATCGGTTAACTACTTATCATGCAAAAATTGATTGTTTTCGTAAGGTCATTAGCTTTCATATTCCTAATCAACCTATTATGCTAATTCAAACGACCAAACCATTAAAATCAATCACTTGGCCATCTCAAGCCATAAAGCTATTCGCTTATTGAAAAACTGATGTCAAGCTTTCTTAGCTCATGTCACGATTTAAATAAAAATACGCCGCTTTTAAACGATATTCCTATTGTTAATAAATTTCCGACGATTCCCAAGAACTTCCTCGCCTACCCCCCTGAAAGCGTGAAATTGAATTTTGTATCGACTCAACCCTAAGACAAAACCTATTTCCAAAGCCCCATATCGAATGGCTCCTATCAACTTCGTGAGTTAAAGACCCAACCGCAGGAATTGTTAGACATCGGCTTTATTCGCCCTAGTACTTCTCCTCGGGGTGCTCCTGCTCTATTCGTGAAGAAGAAAGATGGGAGTATGCGATTTTGTATTGATTATCTGGAGTCAATCATGTCACCATCAAAAATAGGTATCCATTGCCACGATTGATGACCTGTTTCGACCAACAGCAAGGAGCCAAATTCTTTTCAAAGATCGATCTTCGCTCCTGATATCACCAATTGAAGATTAGAATCACGACATTCCAAAGACGGCTTTCCGTAACTCCAGACGGCATTATGAATTCCTAGTCATGTCCTTTCGATCGACTAATGCTCCCGCCGCCTTTCATGGATATGATGAACCGAGTATTCAAGGAATATTTAGATCACTTTGTGGTCGCCTTTATCGATGACATCCTTATTTATTCCAAAAGCCGTGAAGATCATGAGCAACACTTGAGGTCGACACTCCAAAAGCTTCGTGAATATAAGCTTTATGCCAAGTCAAGAAATGCGAGTTCGCTCAAGAAGTAGCATTCCTCGGGCACGCGGTATCAAGTCATGGAATATCCGCTGACCCAAAGAAAGATCAAGCTATTCAAAGTCGGGAACAACCTAAATCAAGGATCAAGTACGAGCTTTCTTGCTTAATGGGTTATTATCTGAGATTCGTGGAAGGATTTTCTCTAATCGCTACTCCATCGACTCACCGACTCGTAAAGATACAAAGTTCTATTGGAGTAAAGAATGTGAGAAGAGTTTTCAAGAACTCAAGAGGAGACTTATTTCAAAGACTGCTCTCGGCAATACCATCCGCCTTGAGGGATTTGTCATCTACAAAGGATGCTTCTGCAAAGGGTCGGGATGTGTTCTCATGCAACATGGAAAAGTTATAGTTTATGCCTCGCGACAACTCAAAGAATATGAGAGGAATTATCCTACTCATGATCTAGAGTCAAGCAAATGTTGTCTTTGCACTTAAAATTTGGAGGCATTACTTGTATGGGGAGAAAGTGGAGATCTTTACTTTTATCATAAAAGCCTCAAATATTTCTTCACTAAAAGGAACTCAACACGCGACAACGACGCTGGCTTGAACTGCTGAAAGATTATGATCATACCATCCAATACCATCCTCGAAAAGCGAACGTGGTAGCCGACGATCGAGTAGAAAAAAATCATATGCAAGTACGAAAAGCGATATTGTCAACGCAAAGGCCCATTTTGTGTGACTTGCAAAGGATGGAGATAGAATTAAAGACCTGTGGACGCATGATGATAGCGAGTATACGAAAGTAGAACCGACTTTAATCGATAAAGTTAAAGTCGCCAAGCTACGCACTGGAGCCGATGCGATGAGGAAGAAAGTGCAAGAAGGTGCTACGCCGAAGCAAGAATCGATGAAGAAGGAATACTTCGAAGTCAACTCCAGCACTTTGTGTTTCCTAACGACCCCGATTTAAAGTATAATATCATGATGGAGGCACACAACACACCATTTGCAATCCATCTCGGGAGTACCAAAATGTATCATGATATTCGCCATACATTTTGGTGGAGCAATACGAAGAGAGAGATAAATACGCGCTTATCTCAAGGTGTCTAACTTGTCAACGAAGTTAAAGCGAGCATCAAGTACCAAAAGGTCCATCAGAACCACTTGAAATTCCGTAATGGAAGTGGGAGCACATTACCATGGATTTCAAGCACGGCCTTCCTAAGGTTTCTCAAGGCATCGATGCGATTTGGGTCATTGTTGATAGATCGACCAAGTCTCGCTTCATTTCTTACCGATACGAGAAACTTATACACTTGAACGCCTTGCTCAGATGTACATAAACGAGATTGTAAGATCGCATGGTATGCCTAAGATCCATAGTTTCCGATCGAGACCCAAGATTCACTTCACGATTTTGGGTTAGTTTGCAAAAAGCTATGGGCACAGACTTTCACGATTTAGCTCTAAGATATCATCCTCGCATTTGACGGACAATGGAGAGGACTATTCAAACTCTCAAGATCTATTAAGACTCGTGTCCTTGATTTCAAGGGAGTCGGGACAAGTTCTTACCATCGTGGAGTTTTCCTACAACAACAAAGCTTATCAAGCAAGTATCGCATGGCTCCATTCAAGCGCCAGATGGAAGAAAGTGTCGCTTCCAAAGATACCGGGATGAGGTGGGTGAAGCAACGCTGTTGGGACCGAGTTGGTACGTATGACTACTAAAAGATTCAAACGATCCGACAACGATAAAAAATCTCACAAAATCGATAAAAGAGTTATACCGATCTTCATCGAAAGGACGGGAATTCGATATAGAGATCATGTGTTGTTAAGAGTCGCTTCCATGGAAAGGAGTTACAAGATTTGGAAAGAGAGGAAAACTTAACCCTCGATTCATCTATGGCCCATTTTTAATCCTCGATCGAGTAGGAACTGCGGCCTATAGACTCGCTTTTACCGCCAAATACGTCTCGTGTTCATAACGCTTTTCACATATCTATGTTACGTAAATATGTGAAAGACCCGAACCATATTATCGAAGTTAGAACCGGATTTAAATAGCGGAAGATTTGACGTATTTAAGAGGTTCCCTGCTCAAATTTTGATAAGAAGGAACATATTCTACGCCCCAAGGTTATACCTCAAGTCAAAGTTTTCATGGAGGAACCACGATGTCGAGGAAATGACTGGGAGTTAGAATCAAATGAAATCAAGGTATCCTTACCTCTTCGACATACCAGTGTATCGTATTCTTCTAATTTCGAGGGCTTAAATTTCATAAAAAGGGAGGTCAGAAGACCCCAAATTTTATAAATAAAGATGAATTTTTCTATAAATATTATTTTTGAATATTATGGAATAAATTTGATATAATGTTATAGTTGTGGGTAATATTTATAAATTTTGCAAAAGTATGCAAGTTGTTATAAAATATTCGTTTGGCCTGGGAATATTCTTTTGTTAGGAATATTCGATAAACTACTCAATCATCGGTGGACCCTATTAAATGTAATTATTGGTTTGATCGAGAAAACGACAAAAATATTTTTTATAAAAATAATCTATGAGGTGTTACCGTTAAAACCGCTGAACTACCCTATGGTAAAAGTACAAGAATACGCTGTGAGTGCATAAGAAGACACTGTATTGATTATCGATGCTTACGTGAGAAGTCACTCACTTTACGCTCAATTATCACTACAAGAATTGTCAGATCATATCTCTTATATTATCGATTCAATTATTGTCACAAGATCATCCGTATATAATATGTTATAAGATTAAATCAATAATTGAGACGACAAGTTATAAATGATCTAATTGTTGAAAGATTAAATATGTGTCATGAAAAAAAAATGATTTGTGGTAAGTTTGATTATTTTATGGGGGCTCATATGTCATCATCTAAGAGTCTCTTCAATAAGTATTTACCTTCACAATAGAATTACCTTCACAATAGTAATTACCTTCGTAATAGTATTTACCTTCGCCAATAATAGAATTACCTCAGAATAGTATTTACCTTCACAATAGTAATTACCTTCATAATAGAATTACCTCGCAGAATTACCCTTGAATAGTATTTACCTTCGCCAATAGTATTTACCTTCGCTAATAGTAATTACCTTTTACCAGACGTCGAACCACTTGTCGCTTCACATTACAAAAGGCCGAACCACTTGTCGCTTCACATTACAAAGGCCAAACCACTTTTTCTTTTCACATCACAGTCGCCAAGCCACTTTTCACACACAAGAAAAGCTAAGCTAGAAATCTTCTATAAATAGAGGCCTAGGGCTTCATTATTTTCACTTAATTCATTCAAGCTTATAGAGAGAGAGAAAGTATAGAGAGAATAAGAGAGAAAGAAGAAGAGTATTTTGTTACTACACCGTCAGCAAAGATTCAATCTCCTACCAAATGTAAGGGTGTTATTCTTCTTATTCACGAAGAGAGAACTGTTGTTATTCCATCGCTTATTATTCTCGCTGAATAACCTCGTATAAGTGGTTTACCCTATACTTGGTGACATTCTTCTATTATTCTCATTGAAACATCCTGCTCAAGGTGTGTTTTACACCTAATTCGGTTCCGCCTTTTATTATTATTCTGCTTGAAACATCCTGCTCGTGTGTTTTACACCTAACCGGTTCCGCTTTTTATTATTATTCTCGTTGAACATCCTGCTCACAGGTTTTACACCGACCGGTTCCGCTTTTTTATTATTCTCGCTGAATATCCTATCTCGCAGTGTTTTACACCGGATCCGTTCCATCTTTATTATTCTCGTTGAACATCCTCGCTTGCAGTGAATTTCACCGACTCGTTCCGTTATTTATTATTCTCGCTGAATAACTCGTCTGCATGGGCCTATCGCATTTATGGTGATTTCTTTTGTTATTCCATTCTTTATTATACCCAAATAAGTTAAAACTTTGACTTCTATACTCCATGAAATTAGTGGAATATCCTCGATATTTCATGCGCTTCATCCAAAGATCTTTTCATGGAAATATTCTTCTCGATCATTCTTGAATTTTACTCTACAAAACAAAGATTATGTTGATAATTTGACGTTAATAATTCCCGTTAAAATAATTCTTGAACTTGTTTTATCAATTCTTATATCATTGTCATCATCCTCATGTTTATATTTTTTTAAAGTCATCTCGTGGCCCGTAGAAGGCATGATGGACTTGGTATGATTACGACTGTGAGACTATTCTAAGTAATCATGACCGTAATGTTACAAATGATGTGATAAAAATCCTCAAAGGGTCAGAAGTGCATCGATGGACAAATTGTTGGTATGATCATGACTATTAATGAATACACAAATATTCTCGCCCGTAGTAGTGTATGAATAATTGTGGTCGCGATACTAAAGAATATCCTCGGCAGAAGTAGTAATAGGGTGATTCGATGATGTGAAATATTTATTAAAGTCGAGTCTCACCATAAACCAAGATGAAAACCTTTTAAAACCTAAAAGATAAAGAATACTTTTATTTTCTACTCTCTTTAAAAGATCACCTCCAATTCCTTTCAGCAAATTAAATTGTTCATTCTTCAGATTTTATCGCTTTAACATTATCAAGACTATTGATAATTTATTCTCTATTCGATTATCTTAGTCATAATATTTCCCATCTTCTTGGAAACAAACGAAGTTAAAGTCAACAACTAGTTGAGCTTCACCCTTTCTTTCAATTTTCTTTTTTATTTAATATAATTATTAATTAATTCTGCCCTAATCTTATTAGGGATAATTAATTAAACTCCTTTAACTAATTTTCCTTCCTAATCCAATTAGAAATAAATGAGAGTAGTACTTATATTAAATTAATTCCTAAACTCTTTTAGAAATTAAATAATAATAATTGTAATAATATTAATAAGACTCTCTTATTAATTTATATTTAATATTTCTAAAATATTAAATAATAATATTAAGCTATTTAATTTATTCTATCACCATAGATTAAATTAAATATACATAACATATTATTACGATTATGCCATTAACTTCTTAAATAATTATTCTTCCTTTTATGGTGTGACCCTTTAGGTTCTCCATATTAAACCTATTGTGAATAAATCAATTAGAATAATTTAATCTTATTTAAATAAATAAATTAAATAATTAATTTATTTAAATAAATAATATTTATTCTACAATAGGATAAGCCTCCCTAATGATCAACGACTTTCCGTATAATATAGATTTCAACATTAATCATTAAAGAACCTTTGAGTAAATAGTTACCGCATAAATTCAATCCTTCCACCATACAATGTCCCAATTAAATATAAGACATGAAATTATCACAAGTCTTATTTTATTTAATTATATGTATTTCGATCCTTAAATGCACAACTCAAATAATGCAAATTAGAAACTCCTTTCTAATTTCATTCTCGCCGCCAAGGACTACCGGGTTGTCATTTATCGAATCACATAGACATTTCTCTTTTTATTAGAAGTGGTAGATTCTTTATCGATCATACATTATCTCCACGTATAACTTATTATACCCAAGCATACCTTTGATATACCCTAAGGGTCTTAAGGAATAAGTCAAAGTATAACTCATCATACACAAGATACTATGATGATCTCAAGTCCAAGGATTACTAGACTACTATCACTACAGAATTCCTATCGACAGCAAATAAAACTCCATTAGGTATTCCTTAGCGAGCCAATGCTCAAAGGAACTTATTCTCTAATAAGCACCTACATACTTGCTTTAGTGTTCCACACAAATGATCATGAGATCAATCATCCTCATCCAACGAAAGCAAGCAACGATGTACCAATCTATCCTGGATTCACTAATCCCCAATTTAGTAATCCAACGATTGGGAACTATTTTAGTTTTAAGCTTTCTAAGAATTTAGATCTCATTAGAATGATCATCATCATTATTCTAAAAGCATTGCTTAAAACTACGGGTTTATCACATATTATAAAACAAAGATCATGTAGATAATTAAAAGCCTTTAATAAATTAATACTTTTTATTAATAAATGAATAAGATTGTTACAAAGTATATGCTTTATCATCAAACATGATCGGGTTGTGTGCATACTACTTTCAATCTCCCACTTGCACTAAAGCCAATCGTCATGGTATCTCATACTCTTCTTCTCTAAGTGACGATTATCCCGCCGCTGGATAAGCTTTAGTTAATGGATATGTAATGTTGTTCATGAGAGTCCACTATCTCTATAGTGATTTCCCATCTTCAATGATTCTAATAATCAAATGAAAGTGCCACAACACATGTTTAGATCCAAGATGAGACTTAGAAACTATTCCTAGTTCTCAGAATGAACTTTTAATCCAAACAATCAACTCAGTAGCCTTCATTTATAGCTATATACTTTGTCTTTATCACTAAACCAAAGAACTCTTTGTCGCTTTGGAACCTTTCCAATTCACTCGCACTACTCGCTCAAGGTAACGCTTTACCTTAAAGTGGATTTTCCGTCATATCTGGTCTCGTCTCTCGAAAAACTTGAGTCTCATAAGCCCTCTAGTTTTAATTTAGACCCACCATGAATATGATCACATCCTTAGTGCCTGCTAAGCACTTTAAGATGTTTTTCACCGACTCATAGTGAACTTCTCCATAATACGACCGATCAACATCGTGTCTCGTATATTTCATCAGATACATGATCACACTCATGCACTCTCTCTTTTTGGAGTCTATGGGGACTATTAAGAGAGATACACTCATAGCTCATCAACATGAGACATCTCTTGAGTTTGCCATGCTAAACGACTTTTAGCATCAAATGAATATACGCCTCGGGTTAAGTCGAGCATCCTCTTAAATCTATCTATATAGATTTATATCCCCAATTAAGATACTCTTCCAAATCATTCATGGAGGAATGTTTAGACAACTTTATCTTTACCGATCAGAAGATTGGTATGTCATTCCTCATCCGTAGTATATCAACATATAATACTAGAAATTTCACGACGCCCCAATTCTTACCCTTTTTTAAACATTAGAAGTCTTACCTCATCGAATGTAACTCGATCATCATCTTCTCATGATGCGTACTCATCATCATCATCATCATGATGAATCCATACCTCCTAGGTATCTTCTGCACTATTCCGCATTTACGATCTTGGCCAGGTACAATAGGTCTATCTATAGTTCCTCTTATTTCGACTTATAAGTGTTTTTGTGGTTCTTGAACTCTTCAAGATCTATTATCCTCCCACTAGCCCCTTTTAATGATAAACACCTTTATCTTAGTAAGGCAGGTGTGTTTCGCAACAAACACCTTTTGCTAAGTAGAATTATAGAACATATACCCTAAACTTACTTTTAGATGTCCCACAAATCAGACACTTGTCAAATCTTGTCCCAAGCTTATCCTTTTGAAACCTTTTCACATAAGTTGACAACCCCTTATCTTAACATACTTAAGATTAGAATCCTCCCCGTCCATAACTTTTATGGAGTCTTCAATGGATTTTGAGGTTACCTTTTTCGTAGATATGCAACCATTTCTAGGACATGATCCTGTAAGGATACCGGAATGCTCAGTAAAATCATTATGGACCGCACTATGTCCAACAAGGTACGATTTTTCCTTTCGATACATCAATCAATTATTACGATCAGAGGTGTCCATTATGAGAAAACCATTTGAGATGATCTAGAAACTTATCGCACAAGTATTTATTCCTCGATCTAATCAAAGAATCTTAATACTTTGCCAATTTGTTTCACTTCTCAATTCTTTGAACCTTTCAATAATTCACACTTGTATTTCAAAGAAATACACATTCAACTCTTTCGAATGATCATCTCCTTTTCTTATACTAGTTTGTTCAATTTGCAAAATTATTTTCACGTAAGTCAAGTATACAAAATTTATTAAGTAATATTCCATTTATATACAAAACATTATTATTATAAATAGAACAACAATTGTTCTTAATTATAATACCAAAAATTTTATCATTCAACAATAAAATGGAAATAATATTTTAACAAGAACCGAAATACAATAACAACTTATCGACTTAATAGATTTGCCCAGTAGGCATTGCTAAACTATAAGTTTCTATAGCTAATGCAAAGAACCTTTGCTTCATTTTCCACACATAGATTACTTATATTTGTTTAGCTTTCTACTTCGCTTGGTCCCTTCATAAATCTATATTTATGATAACCAAAGCTCAGATCCAATACCCAAGTAGAACCTCGACTTAAAGAAAAATTTATTTTAAATCATGAACAAAATTTGTATTTATAACCAAAACTTCACTAAGCTTCTTTCGTTAGCCTCTCGCAAGATGCTTCTCGCAGCTTTCTTTCCAAAGGTCCAAAGCTTATTGCAAAGGAAGCAAACTCTTTGCTATCCATATCGCTTTTGTTCTTATTATCCTTTGTTTATGCCTTTCTATTTACCTTCTTTGAATCGCTCTTCTTTCGTAAGATCCTTTGGCCCCTACCAAGAAGACTGGATCTTTCTTGGTCGAAAGTGACTCTCAACATTTTTCAATATGTTAAGCAAATCAAATGAGGTCGATATCTAGCTTGTTCATATGAAAAATTCACAACAATTGTGAAAGGAGTCCTGGAGTGAGTGCAAGATCAAATCTTGGCTCAACTCTCCATCCATGACAAAACCGTCATGTCCTAATCGATCAATCAAATTGATTATGTTAAGAACTTTTTCTCTGCATTTATAGTGCCATCGGGCCATTCTAGATCTAAGAGCTCCTTAGATATCCGATATCTATCACCCTACTTTCCTCACCATCAACTACTACTGATGTGCAGAATATAGTAGAGCATCCATAGTTTCATGCCGACGTCAAGCTCAAGTTACTCATGGATGCGAGCATGATGCATCGAGCCAATCAGGCATCATCTTGCCACTTTCTAAAAGTAGCAATCTCTTCCTCGAGGCATCATCTCAACTATCAGCAGGATAGGCGACATGACATAAGATAGCTTTTCATGCATGAGAACTATTCTCAAATTCCTTAACCAATCCGCTTAATTCTTGGCCCGTTAATTTAGCATCTAATATGCTTCGCAGTTGATAGTAATTTTAGACATTGTAAAATTCTCAGAAATGAATTTGTAATTAACAACATTTTAACATACATTCTTTTATTAATTACCAAAATAAATTAGGTCTTGTTTTAAATTGGTATCTCCCACTATTTTCTTCAAACTATATTACCTCACTTATATAGTTCTAAGAAAAATCTAATTAAAGATTTGCTAGTGAGAATAAGGATCCCATTTCAAATGTATATAGCCTTGTGGTGACACAACAAACTATATATAAATAAATAGGTAGACAACTTTTGTCAATTACATCAACTATGCAACTCCTTTTATTTTGCCTCTTAGATTATTTTGATCAAGTGGTGGCACATCCGAATCAAAATTATCCAAGTTAAGTCCAACCTAGCACTCCATATATTCAAAAAGAAAAATATCATCCTCAGGTGACACAACAAAACAATATTGTTCAATTTTCTTTATAAGCATCAAATGTGATAAATTAACATCTTAAATACTTAATACTCATTTTGTGGTGACACAACAAACTCATATTAAATATTTAATACTCTATTAATTTTATCATGCTAGAAGGCTTACGCTCGATATTCCAAATATCTTTGAACGCTTGACTTAATATAAAAATTGAGGGGTTTGTTATTAATTTGTCTCATCTTGTTTAGCTGCATTATTTATATATATATATAAAAATACGCCATATATTAATTAACATGCGAAGCATGTTTGCATAATATATAATATATATAGTATAAGCATGCATATATATGAATACTATATTCTACCCTTGATTGATTATGGACTTTTATTCTAGTTTGTTCACTAGAGCCACCAAGTGAACCAAAAGGTCAAACCCTAGGGGTGCAAGAAATAATATTTAAATATAACTATTACATTTAAACCCTGCTCCATTACAAACTGGTCTTCAAGCGCCTTTCGTTCTTTTGATCTCCAATTTTCAAAATTAATTCTAACTATTCCTATTACAAAACTATTTAAAATAAATAGAAACCTCGATCGCTAGCCAATAAGGGAAGTACATAGAGAGAGAGAAATTTACATTAAGAAAAAATTAGAGAAGACGAGGTACGCAGAATCTCCATTTAATAAAACCCATACATTCACGCATCCAACTAAAATAAAATCCAATCACATCGTCAATAAATTCATAATCAATCCCATTTATTATCATACACATCACCATACGCATCAATAAATAACATTCATCTCATGAATAATAAACATTTAATATATATATCGATATCATTTAATGGGCAAATTTAGTTAGTATAAAATCTATTTTTGAATCAAAATAAACTCCTTTATTTTAATCCAAATTTAAATCAAAATAAAACTATTTTATTTTAATTTATCCAATTTTGAATAAAATAAACTATTTTATTTTAATCAAAATTTTAATCAAAATAAACTCTTTATTTTAATTAATTATGGAATCCAATTCCAATTCATAAAAAAAAAAAACTCTTTTATTTTAATTAATTATGGAATCCAATTCCTAAAAATAAACTCTTTTATTTTAATTAATTATGGAATCCAATTCACAAAAAAAAATTTTTATTTTGAAACATATGAAATCTTATATTCACAAATAAACTCTTTTATTTTGAATAATATGAAATCTTATTTCATATTTAAATAAACTCCTTTATTTAAGAAAATATGATTTCTTTTTCTATTCACAAATAAACTCTTTTATTTTGAATAATATGAAATCTTATTTCATATCTAAATAAACTCCTTTATTTAAGGAAAGATGGAATCCAATTTCAACTCCAATTAGTTATCATGGAATCCAATTCCAACTCTAATTATGAAATCATGAAATTTAATTTTAAAATTAAAATAAAAATAAACTTTTTTTTAAAATTAAAATAAACTTTTTATTTTAAAATTAAAATAAACCTTTTTTTTAATATTATAATAAATTATTTTAATATATATTATATATATATATATATATATATATATATATATATATATATATATATATATATATATATATATATATATATATATATATATATATATATATATATATATATATATATATATATATATATATATATATATATATATATATATATATATTTTATATTTATATATAATATATATTCATCTTATATCTATATATATATATATATATATATATATATATATATTGTATATTTTTATTTTTTTTTTTTTTTCAATTCATTAGAATGATTTGTCATTTTTCTTTTTTTTCAAAAAAAAAAACTTTATAAAAAAATAAATAAAACTTTTAAATCGCAATTTCATACATCATCCATGAATTAAAAAAATTAAATGTCTCGATTTCCGTAAAATTGCATGGAATTTCCATTTTTTCCGGTTTTTTTTTTTTTTTTTTTTTTTTTTTTTAAATTTTATACAATAAAATTATGCCCAATTAAATTGTTCTAAACACATATCAATATACATATCAAATTAAAACAATTAATAATTCGTGATAAAGGTTCGGGCTCGATGCCACCGTTAGGTTTGTAATATTCATAACGCAATCAAATTGCAAAAATAAAGCTAAGCGTAAAAATCGTAGTTTAAAAATTTTACAAACCATATACCCTTGATCACCCTTTATGCATAATTATTAATTAAACGAAAAGATAAAGAATAAAATCATACCCTCAAGATCGAAGCTCCTCGTGTACAAGTTCACCTCCAAATCCTTTCGCTCAACTTGAATCCACCGGTTTGGTTCCTTCCTTTCGATCAACGTTAGCCACCCAAATGTTTTGGCCTCTAGAGGTGATCCACCAAGGAAGAAGAAAATTCAAGAAGATGGTGGTTTGGCTAAACCCTAGTTTTCTATCTCTATGTAAAAGGTGCGACTCTCCAACAACTTGAATTATTACGTATGTGAAAAAAGTCAACAACCCCCTACCCACCCATAATAAGACTCTCTTTATTTATAGATGTGGGCAACCCATCTTAACAATTAAGAATTGAGTTTTATTTAATTAATTAAATTTTTTAATTAATTAAGCTCCCTAATCTTATTAGGATAATTAATTAAACTCTTTTAATTAATTTTCCTTCCTAATCCAATTAGAATAAATGAGAGTACTTTATATTAAATTAATTCCTAAACTCTTTTAGAAATTAAAATAATAATAATAATTGTAATAATATTAATAAGACTCTCTTATTAATTTATATTTAATATTTCTAAAATATTAAATAATAATATTAAGCTATTTAATTTATTCTATCACCATAGATTAAATTAAATATACATAACATATTATTACGATTATGCCATTAACTTCTTAAATAATTATTCTTCCTTTTATGGTGTGACCCTTTAGGTTCTCCATATTAAACCTATTGAATAAATCAATTAGAATAATTCTAATCTTATTTAAATAAATAAATTAAACAATTAATTTATTTAAATAAATAATATTTATTCTACAATAGGATAAGTTCTCCTAAATGATCAACGACTTTCCGTATAATATAGATTTCAACATTAATCATTAAAGAACCTTTCGAGTAAATAGTTACCGCATAATTCAATCCTTCCACCATACAATGTCCCAATTAAATATAAGACATGGAATTACCACAAGTCTTATTTTATTTAATTATATGTATTTCGATCCTTAAATGCACAACTCCAAATAATGCAAATTAGAAACCCTTTCTAATTTCATTCTCTTTGCCAAGGACTACTGGGTTGTCATTTATCGAATCACATAGACATTTCTCTTTTTTTATTGTAAGTGGTAGATTCTTTATCGATCATACATTATCTCCATGTATAACTTATTATACCCAAGCATACCCTTTGATATACCCTAAGGGTCTTAAGGAATAAGTCAAAGTATAACTCATCATACACAAGATACTATGATGATCTCAAGTCCAAGGATCACTTGACTACTATCACTACAGAATTCCTATCGACAGCAAAAATAAAACTCCATTAGGTATTCCTTAGCGAGCCAATGCTCAAAGGAACTTATTCTCTAATAAGCACCTACATACTTGCTTTAGTGTTCCACACAAATGATCATGAGATCAATCATCCTCATCCAATGAGCAAGTTAACGATGTACCAATCTATCCGGATTCACTAATCCCCAATTTAGTAATCCAACGATTGGGAACTATTTTAGTTTTAAGCTTTCTAAGAATTTAGATCTCATTAGAATGATCATCATCATTATTCTAAAAGCATTGCTTAAAACTACGGGTTTATCACATATTATAAAACAAAGATCATGTAGATAATTAAAAGCCTTTAATAAATTAATACTTTTTATTAATAAATGAATAAGATTGTTACAAAGTATCATCAAACATGATTTTTCACTTTCATAAAACACAAGATACTTATCGCACCAATTATCGATTCTTACGTGAAGACACTACTTAATAATGGTTACGTTAATTCTTCGCTCAAGATTTTATTGATTCAATAATTGTTTGATTGATATTTTATATTATCAATTTCAATAATTCAATTACACAATAAATTATCTGATAATAATTCATATTATCCATTTAATATTATGGATAACATTATTGGCAATGTCTAGAAAGTTCTCAGTTCTAAAGAGAGGTTTGGTCACCTAATCAAGGCTACCAAAGAAGTGAGAAATCTTTATCGAAAGCTCCATCTTTCCTGGAACCGCTCTTTCATTAATATCAGATTCGTAATATTATTTGTGAATAATTAATTATTGATTCATATGATAAGAAATTATTGATTTTATGTGATATAGATGGAGAAAATTTTTTAATGTGACAATTGTTGAAAATTGAAATTTTATTTTTTCCGATAAAATAATTCATTTAAATATATTATTATATTTTAATAATATAATAATGGTGATATTTTTACAAATCGAATGTAGGATATATGAGTATACGAGGAGGAAGAGTATTTTTGTTTGCAATAAATATTTAAAACATATGTTAAACATGTCTGCGGACCCCATTTATCGAATGAAATTTGATTATAATTGTAAAATCACCCGCTTGTGGATGGATTTCGGCCAATTTACATTGGAATTTAGAAAACTTTCTTCCGCAGTTGTAGAGAATTGAATTTCTGCTAAAAAGCAACATAGAGATTTGAATTTTCTGATAAAGGGCTATTTATTGTGAATTATTGAAGTTCAAGTTCAAATAATTGATTTTGGAAGTTTTAATTATTATTTTAAAAAATGCTTGGGTTAATCGAAAATCACACCGTAAGACCTCAAATTTTTAAATAAAAATTGGAATTTCCTTTATTTATTATTTTGAAATAAGTAGGGTTGATTTGATTAATGATATTATAGTTAAGGGTTAAATATGCAAATATTTCAAATTAAGCAAGTGGTTATAAAATATTCATTTCATTATACTTGATTATTCTTCGTTCTTTTCGCTTACTAGCTTGATTGTCGTGGAATATTCGTGATCGCTTCTATGAATATTCGTATTTACATGGATAAAACAAAAAGCCATGTGTGGGCCCCATAACTAAAAAGTTTCCTTTATTGATGAAGAAAACGACAAATATAAGTTGTTTTTAAAAATAACTATCGTCAAGTATGTTACCAAATATTCATAACCGCTGAATACCCTGGTTAAAACACACTAATACGCAATGCATTAATCAATAAAGAAAAACACCAGATTGCACCAATTATTGATTCTTACGTAAGAAGGCACTACTCAATAATGGTTACAAAGAATTATCGCTCAAAGATTTTATTTTATCGTTAATAATTGTCGCGTTGATATTTTATATCATTGTTGTTTCAATAATTGTCATTACACAAAGATTTTTCATTATCGGCAATAATTCATATTATCCTAATAATATTATTAGATAACATTATTGGCAATGTCTAGAAAGTTCGCGTTTAAGGAGAGGTTTGTCACCTAATCATGCTACCAAGAAGAAGAAGAAATTTTTATCGAAAGCCCCTTTCCTGAACCGCCTCGTCATTATATCATGATTCTCGTAATATTATTTGTGAATAATTAATTATTGATTTATATGATGAGAAAAATATTGATTTTATGTGGATATAGATGGAGAAAATTTTTAAATGACAATTGTTGAAAATTAATATTTTATCTTTTTCTCGATAAAATATTCATTTAAATATATTATTTTAATAATATATTAATCTGGTGATATTTTTACAACGAATGTGGGATATATGAGTATACGAGGAGGAAGAGTATTTTTGTTGCAATAAATGTTTAAAACATGTTAAACATGCTCTGCGGACCCCATTTATCGATCAAATTTGATTATAAATTGAAAATCGCCTCGCTTGTGGATTTCTTGGCCAATTTCTATTTGGAATTTGGAAAACTTTCTTCTGCAAAGTTGTAGAGAATTGAATTTCCTATAAAAACTCAAAGAGATTCAATTTTCTGATGAAAGGGCTATTTATTATGAATTATTGAAGTTCAAGTTCAAATAATTAATTTTTGAAGTTTTAATTATTTTTTTAAGAAAACGTTTTTTCAAATGTTGTTGGCCATCTTTAACATGTGCTTGATGGCTGAGATCAGATTGTCTAGATGGGCGAGAAATTTATTAAATATATTAATATTATATTAAATTTTCTCGCTTGCGTTCTAAAGCAATTTCCTATAAATAGGTGCTTAGGTTAGAATTGAAAATCACACCGTAAATCAAGTTTTCTCTCTCTATATTATCGAGTTTATTCTTGTGAGTATTTTGAGTATACTTTGAGTATTGCTATACTATGCAAAGTCCAAGTCATAGCCTATATCCTGTTTCAAATTTAAAGACGATCTTTCGAGGTAAGTGGATATTATTTTTTTTTCAGAATGATATTATTTCTTCAATATCATTATACCGAAATGTTGATCCAAGTTTTTATCAAATTTGAACTTTTTCATGCGTCTGGGTTACTATTCATGGGTTACTATTCATGAGTTACTATTCACGAAGTTACTATTCACGAAGTTACTATTCACGAAGTTACTATTCACGAGTACTATTCACGTAATTCAGCGTGCAAAGATGTTTTTGTGGAATTTCTATCTTTTGGTGTCTGAGTTACTATTCACGATACTAAGACTATTCACGATACTCTGCACTATTCACGATACTAAGACTATTCAATCGAAAAATAAAATTTCTTCTTTTCGTCTAAAATATCTATTCGGATACTAACTCGATCAGATCCATGTTTTGATCATTCTCAATTTTACACCACTATGATTATTTTTGAGGTATTTTTGACGTGATAAAACCAAGTACGAATCCTTAATCCTTAATCCTCATTTTTTGTTTCACCGGATTCGCTTTTTTAAAATATTTTTCATCATCCTCATTTTAAATGATGATATTATTGAATATCTTCGGCCAGAAGTAAAGATGAATGATTTCTCAAGAATATCTTTGGCCCAGAGTGCAAAGATGAATAAAAGTGTCGAGATGAAACTTGACCGATTGATTAATATCTTCGCCTCAGAAAGGCAAAGATGAATGTGTGTTTAAATGAATACGACTAATCGATGAATATCTTCGGGCTCAGAGTAAAAAGATGAATATTTGATTCCGTATGCATATCGATTGATGTTACAGGATAAAATATCGATGATGGACCGTTAAATTCATAGATTATAGTAGATTTCATTCTCTACGTAACTCTTCTATGAATTATTATTTCACCATGTAATATTGATCCAAAACTTGTTGCCTATCAGATTCTATCGATTTTTCCTCGTCAAGACTAACGATAATTTGTCAGATATTATCTTAGTCATAATATTCTTTACCGGGCTAGTTGAGCTCACCCTTTCCTCGTTGTTCCATTTTTCTTCTCGTGAGGCGAGAATGTAAATGGTAGTACTAGCTCTGGGTAATGGAATGAAGGTTCTAGAGAGAGTCATTTAGTAGTCCTCACCATTTTTGTAAAATAATGAATCAATAATTATGATGGGGATTTATTTGAGTGTGATATTGCCTGTAAGACAATATTATATTTAAACTCACAAGATATATTGTCGTATTTCACACGACATTTGTATTATCAAAGTTGTAGTTTGCTTTTTGTACCATGTATTTCGGCGACTCGTAACGGGTGTCAGGTATACCTATTTTGGGGGCGCCACAGCTGGTATCGTAGCTTAGGATATGATCTCCATGAGATCTGGAATGTAACTAGAGGGGAGAGACGAGTAAATCCTTCGCTAAGGTGTCCTACCTAAGCTTATTTGTTAGTCGGTCAAGATATAGGATATTATGTGATATATTGATTTCTTAATTAACCCTTGTTTTATATGACAAGATTTGAGAATGTCGAATCGAGAATATTAACAAAGGAGTAAATGAGACCGTGGAGATGCCTCAGACTTACCAACGAGGAGAACGTGCAACAGTCGGGCAATGTTCCTCCCGCGAAACAACACCAATCGAAAGCGTGATGATGAACGGGGATGTTTAGTAAGCTTTTTATAGCTCATGCAAAATCGCATTTGTGGAGACTCGTGTTCAAAATACAGAGGAATGATAGCAATTACTTGGTGGTCACACCAAGCAGCTCAAAGAGTCAGGACCACCGCACTCGGGGAAAGCCGATCCGATTAAGTGAGACGTAATAAAACAAATTACCAAGATATTCGATGTCTGGGATGCACGGAGGAACAGAAAGTTCCATTCGCCACCTTTATGTTCCGTGGCGCAGGCAGACATCGGTGGGAATCAGGTGGAAGCGCACCCATCCAAATTGCACTCAAAGATGTCACCGGAGACGTTTCAGAATGTTCAATGACAAGTACTTCCCGAAAAGTATTCGGGCTATACGAAGGAAGTGGAGTTTATTAGACTAGAGCAGTAATAACACGACGGTGTCCCAAAGACGAGGCGAAGTTCATGAGTTATCCAGTGCTCAGACCTCATTCGGTGGAGAATGAGGAACGATGACGCGGATGTTTCGAGAGGTTTGAAACCCGACATACGCCAAGATCTCATTTCTCATAAATTTTCTCTATTCGATGTTGTCAATGTGGCTCACCAGTTAGAGCGAGATAACGAGTACGCTCAACCGAGGGACCATAACCAGGATCATACCAAGATAAAGCACATCGTAATAACGATAACCAACGGAGAAAGAAGAATACTTGACAGCGGCAGAACTACTCCGTGGTAATCGTGGCCATGAAAATAGAAGAAGTTTAGCCTGGAGGAGATTTTAAAAAGAGGAGATTCAACAACGACTATGCTAAGACGCCAAAGACCAGAAAGAACTAGTTTTAAGGAGGAGAACGACCACCCATCAGATGTTACAAATGCGGAAAGAGGGACATATCACCAAACCGCCCACAACAGCTTCAAGGTATGCTATAATTGTGGAAAGGAAGGACATATCGCCGAGATCAGACAAGAGAAAACCTAGTTCAATGGGGGATTACGTGACTCAAAAGATCGTCCTAAAAGTCAAAGTCAACGATTCCGGAAGAGCGCTTTGTCAGTGATCGGTCAAAATGCGAGGAACCCGAACGGTTAGCACGCAAGTTAGTTAATTATAAATTCTCACAAGTATATACCTTACTAGATATTGGTTCTACCCATTCTTTATCTCTCTTACTAGGCCAACGCTTGAACTCGACTACGAGAAATTAAACTTTCACCTATCTCGTGGAGACTCCATTAGAGAAACTTTCATTACATCCGTTGTTTAAAAATCTTGCTTGATTCAAGTCAGCACTATCACATTACTTGTTAACCTTATTTCTATAGAGATATTTGCTTTTGATGTGATTTTAAGGTTAACTACTCATCACGCCAAATTGATTGCTTTTGTAAGGTCATAGTTTTCATATTCCTAAGCAACCCGTTATTCAATTCAAGCAATCAAACCATCAGAGTCAAACATTTTCATATCGCTCCATGAAGTCATTCGCTTATTACTTGATGTCAAGTTTTCTTAGTCCATGTTATGGATTTGAATAAAGACACGCCGATTTGAATAATATTCCTGTTGTTATTGATTTTCCCGACGATTTCAAGAATTTCGCTTACTCCCAAAGCCCGATATTAAATTTTGTATCGACTTTGAACCCTAGACAAAACTCATTTCTAAAATCTCATATCGAATGGCTCCTATCAACTTCGTGAGTTAAAATTCAACTATAGAATTTGGTACCGAGCCTTTATCTTGTGACTTCCTTTCAGGAATTCACCTAAGCCATCTCTCCGTAGGGGACGCTATATTCGCGCGATAAGAAATCGATAGGTGTCATTGTGACGCATATCCAAGATTGGGATATGAGTCACAACTTGAGAGCAACCTAAGTCGCTTATCGAAAGACGAGCTTTCAGGCTTAGTTGGTTATTATCGAGATTCGTCAAGGATATTCTCGAATCGCTATTCCATTAACGCAAATTGACTCAGAGAGATACAAAATTCGAATGGAGCAAGGAATGTGGAAGAGCTTCAAGAACTCAAGAGAGACTCATTTCAAAGACATGTTCGACTACGCCATCCTCGAAAAGCGAACGTGAAATGACGCGATGAGTAGAAGATTATATGCGGAACGAAAAGCGATGATGTCAAGTATACGACAGAGCCAACTTTAATAGAAAAAGTTAAGGTCGCTCAAGCCACCGAATCTTGAAATATGATGCGATGAAGAAGAAAGTACAAGAAGGAGCTATTCCTAAGCGAGAATTGATGAAGAAGGAATACTTCGAGTCCACTCTAGACTTTCAGGTTCCTAACGACTGATTTGAAGTATAAGATTATGATGGAGGCACACAATACACCATTTGCAATCCATCTCGGGAGTACCAAAATGTATTATGATCTTCAACATACATTTTGGTGGAGCAATACGAGAGAGAGATCGCAGAGTTTATCTCGAGATGTTTAACTTGTCAACGTAAAGGCGAGCATCTTGTACCTAAGGGTCCGTCAGAACCACTCGAGATTCCTGAATGGAAGTGGGAACACATTACCCTCAATTTCATTACTAATCTTCCCAAGGTTTCTCAAGGCATCAATGCGATTTGGGTTATCATTGATAGATTAACCAAGTCTACTCATTTCTTACCGATACGAGACTTATTCCTCGAACGCCTTTTCTCGTATGTACGTAAATGAGATTGTGAGATCGTATGGCATGCCAAGATCCATAGTTTTAGATCGTGACCCAAGATTCACTTCATGATTTTGGGTTAGAAAGCTACGGGCACGAATTTACGATTCTGGCTGGATATACCATCCTCAAACGGATGGGCAATCGTAAAGGACTACTCAAACTCTCAAGATATATTAAAACTCAGTCCTAGATTTCAAAGGAAGTCGATAAGTATTGCCATCGGTGGAATTCTCATACAACAATAGTTATTAAACAAATATAGGCATGGTTCCATTCAAGCATTATATGGACGAAAATGTCGCTTCTCCAATATGTTGGGATGAGGTGGGTGAAGCAACATTGTTGGGACCCGAAAGTTAAGACGTATTTACCGAAAAGATCCAAATGATTCGACAACGATACAAAACCAAGACAAGATCGACAAAAGAGTTATGCGGATCTTCATCGAAAGGACGGGAATTTAATGTAGGGATCATGTATTGTTGTCATGAGTCGCCCCATGGAAGGGAGTTACAAGATTCAAAGAGAGGAAAGCTCAATCCACGATTTATCTGGCCCATTTCAAATTCTCGACCGAGTAGAAATGTAGCCTATAGACTTTCATTACCTCCGAGTATGTCTCGTGTTCATAATGTGTTTCACATATCCGCATTTCAGAAATATGTGAAAGACCCAACCACGCTATCGAAGTTAGAACCTGATTTAGATAGCCAAGACTTAACGTATGAGGAGGTACTTGCCAAGATGTTGATAGAAGGAGCATGTCCTACGCCAAGAAAGGTTATACCACAAGTTAAAGTTTTGTGGAGAATCATGCTATAGAGGAAATGACCGGGAGTTGAAACTAAATGAAAGCGAGGTATCCTCACCTTTTCAAACACTGTGTATCGTACGCCAATTTCGAGGACGAAATTTCATAAGGAGGGAGGTCAGAAGACCCCAAATTTTTTAAATAAAAAGGAATTTCCTTTATTTATTATTTTGAAATAGTAAGGGTTGATTTGATTAATGTGGATAGTTATGGGTTAAATATGCAAATATTTCAAATTAAGCAAGTGGTTATAAAATATTCATTATCGCTTCTGAATATTCGTTTGTCGTGGAATATTCGTATCGTTTGGGAATATTCGTATTAACTACAAGCAAATGCATGCCAAAGGGCCCCATAACGAAAAAAGTGATCGGATGAAGAAAACGACAAATATAAGTTGTTTTTAAATAACTACAGAAGTTGTTATCAAGTATATCGCTGAATACCCTATGGTTAAAACACACTAATACGCGTTGTTGAACAAAGAAGACACCGTATTGCACCAATTATTGATTCTTACGTAAGAAGGCACTACTCAATAATGGTTACGTAATTACCGCTCAAAGATTTTATCGAAGTTAATAATTGTCATATTGATATTTTATATCATCGTTGTTTCAATAATTGTCATTACACAAGATCTTTCATTATCGGCTAATAATTCATATTATCCAATAATATTATTAGATAACATTATTGGCAATGTCTAGAAAGTTCTGCTCTAAGGAGAGGTTTGGTCACCTAATCAAGCTACCAAGAAGAAGAAATTCTTATCGAAAGCCCCCTCTTCCCGAAACCGCCTCGTCACAATATCAGGATTCTCGTAATATTATTTGTGAATAATTAATTATTGATTTATATGATGAGAAAATATTGATTTTATGTGGATATAGATGGAGAAAATTTTAAAATGACAATTGTTGAAAATTAATATTTTATCTTTTTCTCGATAAAATAATTCATTTAAATATATTATTTTAATAATATATTAACTATGATATTTTTACAACGAATGTGGGATATATGAGTATACGAGGAGGAAGAGTATTTTTGTTGCAATAAATGTTTAAAACATGTTAAACATGCTCAGGACCCCATTTATCGACCGAAATTTGATTATAACAGAAAATCGCCTGCTTGTGGATTTCTTGGCCAATTTCTATTTGGAATTTGGAAAACTTTCTTCTCGCAAAGTTGTAGAGAATTGAATTTCCTATAAAAACTCATAAGATTCGAATTTTCTGATGAAAGGGCTATTTATTATGAATTATTGAAGTTCAAGTCTCAAATAATTAATTTTTGAAGTTTTAATTATGTTTTTTAAGAAAAACGTTTTTTCAAATGTTGTTGGCCATCTTTAACATGTGCTTGATGGCTGAGATCAGATTGTCTAGATGGGCGAGAGAATTTATTAAATATATTAATATTATATTAAATTTTCTCGCTTTTTGTGTTCTAAAGAATTTCCTATAAATAGGTGCTTAGGTTAGAATTGAAAATCATACCGTAAATCAAGTTTTCTCTCTCTATATTATCGAGTTTATTCTTGTGAGTATTTTGAGTATACTTTGAGTATTGCTATACTACCAGCAAGTCCAAGTCATAGCCTATATCCTGTTTCAAATTTGTAAGATCGATCTTTCGAGGTAAGTGGATATTATTTTTTTTTCAGAATGATATTATTTCTTCAATATCATTATACCGAATGTCGATCCAAGTTTTTATCAAATTTGGAACTTTTTCATGCTCAAGGTTACTATTCATGGGTTACTATTCATGAGTTACTATTCACGAGTTATTCATTACTATTCATGAACTATTACTATTCACGAAGTTACTATTCACGAGTAATATTCATGAAGCGTGAAGATATTTTTTGTGGAATTTCTATCTTTTGGTGTCTGAGTTACTATTCACGATACTAAAGACTATTCACGATACTATTCACGATACTAAGACTATTCAATTAAAAATAAAATTTCTTCTTTTCATCCAAAATATCTATTCGATACTAACTCCGATCAGATCCATGTTTTGATCATTCTCAAATTTTACACCACTATGATTATTTTTGAGGTATTTTTGGACGTGATAAAACCAAGTACTAATCCTTAATCCTTAATCCTCGTCATTTTGTTTCACCGATTCGCTTTTAAAAATATTTTTCATCATCCTCGCCTTAAATGATGATATTATTGAATATCTTTGGCCCAGAAGTAGCAAAGATGAATGATTTCAAGAATATCTTTGGCCCAGAAGTAAAGATGAACAAAAGTGTCGAGATGAATACGACCGATTGATTAATATCTTCGGCCCGCAGAAAGTAAAAAGATGAACAGTGTTTAAATGAATACGACCAATCGATGAATATCTTTGGCCTGTAAAGGCAAAAGATGAATATTTGATTCCGATGCATATCGATTGATGTTACAGGATAAAATATTGATGATGGACCGTTAAATTCATAGATTATAGTAGATTTCATTCTCACGTAACTCTTCTATGAATTATTATTTCACCATGCGAATATTGATCCGAAACTTGTCAGCCTATCAGATTCTATCGATTTTTCCTCAAAGACTAACGATAATTTGTTGTATATTATCTTAGTCATAATATTCTTTATCGGGCTAGTTGAGCTCACCCTTTTCCTTGTTGTTCCATTTTTCTTCTCGTGAGGCGCAGAATGTAAATGAGTACTAGCTTCTGGGTATGGAAATGAAGGTTCTAGAGAGAGTTGTTTAGTAGTCCTCACCATTTTGTAAAATAATGAATCAATAATTATGATGGGGATTTATTTGAGTATGGATATTGTCTCTGTAAGACAATATTATATTTATTATATTTAAACTTTGTATTATTAGATATGTATTTGGCGACTCGTAATGGGTGTTGTGTATACCTATTTTGGGGCGCATTAATCCTTAATTTTGTCATTTTGTTTCACCGGATTCGCTTCTTTAAAAATATTTTTCATCATCCTCGCCTTAACACTACTAGAAATTCAACATATAATGACGAGATATAGCGATTATTTATTACATTTTAACCGTCGCTATAGGTATCTATAATATGATTGTCACTTCCTCGACCGGCTTGTGATAGACCCTGAAGGTAGTCTATCATGAGGGTCACAAGTTGGCCGCAGTTAGGTATAGGAATTTTTTAAGGATTTTAATTAACGAGGGTCATATAAGGAGGCATAGAAAGGATCATATACGAGGGTTAAAGGGGAGTTTTATCACCATGGATCTCTCTCATATTCTTTCCCCAAATCGACATCTTAATCATTCGATTAACATCTTAGTAACTCGATCAAGATCTTCAAGATTCTCACACCCTCCATCATCATCTCGTACGCCGGATTAGTAGGGGACTTCGCTTGACTTCGCCTCACTCCATCTCTCCGTCCGGCTTGAAAGGATCATATTAATTGATCGCTTGTTTGAGGAGGGTATAATTTCATTCTTTAGGTTTTCAATTTTATTTACCCCTTAGTTGTTATGATTTTTTCTATTTCTCTCCTCCTTCTAACAAGCCCTAAATTTTCTAATTTTGGGACACCCTTCTCAATAGGTGTTTTGTGAGCCATCAGAGGAATTCGGGTTCAATGTCATATTCATATGACATCGGGTAGCAGTACTAATTAAATTTGATGGGAAGCAAATGATGCCGCAAATTTTCGATAAAGCAACTAGTTTGTAAAAGTAGTAGTTACATATATATATATATATAGTTATCATTTTGTGGTTAAATGACCTTTGTTGTCATCCTATAAGATTAGGTACTTTATGTTTGAATTTCTAAATAAGAAATACTCAAGTATAAGTTTCTTTTCGTTATGATATCAATTTGATGAGAGTGATCCCATATTCTTTTCTTTGGTTGTGGGTTCTACTCTCTGACCTTTCTCGTCCTTTTAAATGCTTTTGCAAGTTAAAATAATGACATGTTGTGGAATGGGTATAATATTATTGGCAAAATAATGTGTTGCAGTATGGTTTCAAATGTCCTTGAAATATAGTTGTATCGTTCTTAGTAGTCTTGTTGGTGTTCAAGCTTTGTGTTCCCTTGGATAACCTTGTAGCCGCTGGTACTTGGAACTGGGCAATATCATTGAATCCTCAATTACCGGCTTTCCTTAAATTGCTCCCACCTTACAGAGAAGCTAACTGTTGCGCTAGATTTTTTATTGTTTTGTTTTATAAAGTAGTAGGCAGGCATAACAACATATTGTCTGTCATTTTGGTGGTATTATCTGTTAAGGGGGCTGACTTTGTTTGTTGTAAAACTGTTATTTAATAGTAGTAGTTGAACTACCCTTTAAAACGTATGAGGAGCACTCAAATAGCTAGCATGGCCTAAAAAATTATACAAGTAACAAATCAAACAATATCAAAGTCATCTAGTAGTTGGTAAAAAATTATACAAGTAACCAAATTTCTCGTAAGGTTTCTAAGGATTCTTGGCTCTCATAGGTGAATCGTTAAAACTAGGAAGTTCTCGCTTTTATAAAGGGCTAAATTCGATTCTATATACGATATATAAAAGTGGGTGAAAAGGGTCGAAAGTAACAAAATCTTGTACTTGTTTTAGTTGTATGCTTAATTGCCTAAAAAAACCTTGCTATTTTAACAAGCCCTAAGTTTTGAAGAGAATGCAGTGTCTTTTCCCGTGGTGGTACAATTTTATGGGGTCTACATAAAAGTAAATCTAACACCAAATGTTAGTTTGAAATCTATAGATTGCTAGTGATTTAGTACTTGTTTTAGTATATTTCTCTCTATCGACTAGAAGGAATCCAACAGGATGTTAAACCAAAGCGTGACAAACGTATTCGCAATTAATTTGTAGGAATATTTGAGGCTTATAATTAAAAAGAACTTCCATGTCCAACATCGAGACCTTGAATGTAATGTTTTGGTGTAGTCACCCTTAATTATTACCTACGCTTATTTGAAATTAGCTAATTATGATAATTAATATTTAAATTATCTACGACCTTTTTGTTTTATTTGAGTGAACCGGGAGTTTGGTTGGCATTCAAGGTACTTAATTATGATAATTAATTATCATAATTAATTATGATAGATTTCTATATGCAATATCATTCGATGGTTGTTCAATTTGATTTAGGGACATAATATTATGGATAAGATGTGGATGGAATTACCAAGATATTCTAGAGAATATCTTGCGCATGTAGATATTTCGGACTTTGGTTTCAAAAAGTGGGCATGGTAACGGGAAGAATTCCTTGCCCATTATAAGAATTAGGTAAACTACCGATACCGATTCGAGCTACTATTCGTGAACATTTGATTTGTGATGGATTTATGTTTGGCTACACGAATTGGGTGCATCAAGGGAAGATGTGATTGTCGGGGATGTGAGTAATGATGATGTTCACGAAGAACCATCACAATCCGAAGATGAGCATCGATGCTTGAGATGGTAAATGATATATTTAGGGATCACGGTGTAGATTAAGCTTATTTGAAGCTTCAAAATACCAAAAGTACATGTCGAGGCCAATCAACCTTTATATCCCGGATGTGAAAATGAGACAGTCCTTTCATTCGTTGTAGATGGCTTTTCAATCATAAAAATGTTAAGAAATGGATCGATGTGTCCTTTGATGGATTGCTCCGTAAGTTCAAGTCATCATTTGCAAACTTGCTCGATAATTTTATGAAATGAAGAAAATGGTTGGAAATTTATGGTTTGGTTATGAGAAGATTGATGCGTGCGAGAATGATTGTATGCTCTTTTGGAGGAGAATGAAAATTAGAGTGTTGTATAGTTTGCAAATCATCGAGATGGAAGCGAGACCGAGATGGTTTATGATCGGAGAAGACACAAATAGATACAAAAAACGAAGAGGAGCAAAGTAGCCGTGAAGCAATTACGTTATTTAGCGTTAATTAGAGATTGCAGAGGCTATTTATGTCTCAGAATCGCAAAATACATGATGTGGCATCATGTAAAGCGACGGAAAGATGGAGTGAATCGTCATCCACCGACTCAGAAGCTTGGAAGCATTTGGATACAATGTACCCTACATTCTCTCAAGAACATCGAAATGTAAGACTCGGACCGTCCAATCGATGGCATGAGTCCTTTACCCATGGGTCACCGATATAGTATATGGCGGTGACAATTGTTGTATATAACTTACCACCACGGATGTGTATGAAGCGGAGTATTTTATCATGCCTTTGTTAATACCTCGGTCCAAACTCTCCATGTAATGATATTGACGTGTATATGCAACCTTTAATTGAGGAGTTGAAGATACTATGGAGTAATGGGGTTGAAACGTATGATGCGATCTAACGGTATAAAGTTCCAAATACGTGTGGCAATTGTGGACAATTAGTGATTTTCCAAATCTTCGCTATGTTGTTCGTTGAGTACTAAAGGTAAGTTAGCTTGTCCATCATGTCAAATGAACACTCGTTCTTGTAGATTGCAAAGTAAGGAATGTTATATCGGGCATCGTTGTTTTCTCGAGTCGGGTCATAGTTATATAGGTTTGATACACGAAGATTTAACAGAGAATGTGACCATAGTGAAGCTCCTGGTGGTGCCATCAGATTTGATATTCTTGAACAAGTTAATGCTATTAATGTCACTTTTGGAAAGACACCCACTAAAGACGAAGACCATTCCCCATGACTCAAAACATAATCGGAGGAAGAAATCTATTTTCTTTGAATTGCCATATCAAGGCGGAACCTTTTGTTGCGCCACAATCTGAGATGGAATGCACATTGCCAAAAACATTTGTGATAACTTTGATTGGGACATTGTTGAGTTTGCAAGGAAAGTCAAAAGATAATTTAAAAGCACGATTGGACTTGATGAAAATGGGTATAAGAAGAGAGCTCCATCCAATAATTCCGTCAAGCAAAGTAGCAATTCAAAGTACTTTTTTGCGTACCAAAGCTACTCAATGTCTAAGAAAGAAAGACATGATTTCTTGCAAGTGTTGAAAATGTTAAGGTACACGATGGATATGCTTCAAATATTTCACGTTGCATCAATTTGAAGGGGGCAAGATCTCGTGTCTTAAAAGTCACGATCGCCATATTTTAATGCAACAATTACTTCCAATAAGCAATACGATGTACCGACTTGCTTGTACATGTCCGCTTTCAATAATAATTGAACTTTGTAACTACTTCGTAGAATTATGTTCCAACTATAACACATTGAAAGATTATGAACGGTTGAACAAAAAATTCCGTTAATACTTTGCAAGCTTGAGATGGTGTTTCCTCCAAATTTTCTTTGATATAATGGTACATTTGTGTGTCCACCTCATCAAGAGGCGAAGATAGTGGAAATGTTAAATATCGACAAATGTGGGCTTTTGAAAGATACATGGGCAAGTTAAAAGGTATATTCGCAATAGAAGTCGCCCGTAAGGGTCAATTGTAGAAGGGTATATTCTTTGAAGAATGTGTTATATTTTGCTCAAGATATTTGAGTCAAAATCAATGCCGCATGGAAACGAGTTGGAAGAAATGAAGTCGGATATGAACAAGGAAAAGAGATTCTCTCAGTATTTAGAAACATAGGTCAATTTCTTAATGTCCCAAAAGTTTGTACTCTATGTAGCGATGATGTCAAGAGTGCACACCAGATGTGCTTATTTAATTGTCAGAGAGTTGAGTCATATCTAAGGTGAGTAAATAAAGAATGACATTTATTGTTCAAATATTAATAACTTATGTTAGCCACTAGCTATGACAAAAAAATTTGTTTAATTTGTTTATTTATTTGTAGTATTTGGCAAGATTCATATATGTTGCGGCGTGGAAAGCGTAAGCAAAAAACCGACGCCAAGGGGAAATTGACAATGCTAAGAAAAAGAATTTCTGAATGGTTTAAGAATTATGTAAGTACTACATTATTTGAATGTAATTTTATGCAAAATTTTGTAATGGTTATTAATAATAAATGGATGGAATTTGCTTATATCGCTACCATTTTGTAGATGGCAACTATGAATAACGATGCTTCAAAGGAAGTTCAAGCTCTGCATTTGGCCCAAATTTGATAGGCGGGGAGAGGAGATGGTTATTTGGTAAATGGGTATCGATTCCATTCGACAAGTTGTGAGAGTAAGAGGAGAACGCAGAATAGTGGGGTATATGTGGTAAGAACTACTCGTGGATATTCATCTGCTAGATCGAAATCCTAAGGAAGATGTAGTTGAATACTTTGGTATTTTGGAAGATGTTGTTGAATTAGATTATTATGGATCCGCAAAGTTGTTCTATTCAAATGTAAGTGGTATGACAGGTTTAAGCACGCGTGATAGAGGGTCAAAACACGATGACTATGGCTTCACGCTTGTAAATAATCAAAAGTTTGGTTCAACCGATGAGCCCTTTGTAATGCCTGCTCAGGTTCAACAAATATTTTATGTTGATGATCAAAGGGATAACAATTGGCGTGTGGTTATACGAACAAAGCCGAGAGATTTATGTGAAGATGCTGAAGTAGATTCTGATAGTGACGATTTACCCAATACCAATGAAGAATTCATCACTCCAGTTGATGAAGTTGATATTGAAAACATAAATTGGGTTAGGAATGACGTTGATCTTTGAATTAGTTGAAAATGGACGAAAAAGACCGAAAAGTAAGCGAAAACTAGGATCTCAAATTGATACATCTCGTTTCAAAAGACGAATGATTGAACATATTGTTGATGAAAATGAAGATGAGAATGGAGACGAAGACGAAGACGAAGACGAAGATGAAGGAGAAGATGAGGGTCCCGAAGATGAAGAGGAGGGTGATAGTGAGGAAAATGAAGATGACGAAGAATGAAGAGGATAAACATCACAATTGATAGATCTGCTTTTTACACTTTGTCCATTTTCTCCAAAAGAGAAACCGTTACACTTTGATAGATCCGCTTTTGATATTATATCTTGGTGCACCTTGTACTTATTAGCTTTTACTTTGTTTTCTACATCATCTTATTAGTGTTTTAAACACACTTCTTTGTCAACATTTCAATGTAAGTAGATTTGAAGATCAAATTAGACTAAACCGGAAATTAAATGGACTACCTCCGCCTCCTCCCCCCCCACCTTGGTGTCTACAAATTTCAGTATTAGCTAGCCAACTTATTTTTAGATGTATTTCATTTGGATGTATTTGTTAATTTTGGGGACTTAGTTTCATTTAACTAATAACCGTGAAAGCTCTACTGCTCATTAGATTTAACTAATAACTTTTCTTACGAGTGTCACATTCATATTTTTGTTTCTCGTGTTTGCTTTAATGGCTTCTAATAGAACGCCTAGATCTCGTGCTAATCGCTCCAATGGCCCTAAATTAATGATAATGAGATCCATGCCGATGAACCACATGTAGAGGAGGAAAGTATTCATGAGAATGTTGAAGGTACCATGCATATATCTACACTTATACTTGCATTGTCATGAGAATTAACTTGGTGTTGTGCTTTCTTTCGTAACCTTAATTTGATTAAATGTCCTTGCGACTCGTAAGTTTTTATAGTTTGAGCATCTATATAAAGTCAGTATTATGTATATTTTACTTCATGGTTTTAAAATCTTGCTATCTAGCTTAGATCATACTTCATCCTTCATCTAGTGAGCTAATAATGTGCTTATATAACTTGTAGATTATAAAATTTTGTAAGTGGAAGTCTTTGAACCCCAAGGGAATAAATGTATGTGGGACTCCCTGGACTTTAACCTGGTAATCCTCTGAAATGTGTAGGAAGGGGAGGGGGGGACTCGTCATATTATTGATTTTTATATTGAATAATAAAGATATTATATATTTTTTTTAACTCTTTATCCCTGTATGTGTGTGTGAGTTTGTTTTAGAGCATTCATTTACATGAATTTAAACCTGGCCTTTTCAGATACTAAATATTGTGATCCCTACAAGAATATAGTTAAGTTACATTATGGAGGCACCAAGAAATATAGTGTGGCATTTGATAACTTGAACACCAAAATTCTTGTTGATAAGAATACATTATTAAACTTCCGCGTATGTTCAACTAGCTTTTAGCATAGAAGAAACATGAGACCATCCCCTACTACTGATAGAGTACAAGCCTCAAGTTGTTTAGTATGTGCTTAGTTGTGTGCCGACAAGGAAGGCCTATAATGAGTTTTAGATTCTTAATTAGTGTATTCCTCTTGAAAACCGCATCAACATTCTTTGCTAAATTGATGAAGGGGCACATACATAACATGTATAAACTAAATATTCATTTTATGTACTTACATACCTGTTTGATCGATGAGTTTGAATACCAAATGAACCAGATACTTTCGAGGCCTTGCCACACCATTTGACAGGTTAAATAGTTGGGTTAGTAGTGCTTACATCATACTTGACAACACTTTCACTTGTGTGTTTTCTATACATTCCTAAAAGTTTGAGTCTCTGGCGCTTCTCTTGGCATCGATGGCGAGAGAACACAGTGTAGAACAAGAACAAAGGTGCCAATAATCTCAAAGACCAAGACCATCACCCTTTGTGTAGCCATGGTTCACAACATTAGCCCCACCACCATAAAACTCAAATTTGGATGATCCTCAAACCCTTAATAACACCAAGACTACAAATGGCACCAAGGCAATCGCATCACCATGTAGAACAAAGCCACAGTCGTGGAAAGCTTCCTTGCCGAAGCAAACCAAAGGTCACAAATGGGTTAATATGTCCTCCTGCTTTCCCATCAAGTAACACAATAAATCAATACTAGGCCTCAAGCAATTTCAAAAGACTAAATGATATACAACCAAAGTTAAAACCCATATTTCTTGTTGAAAAAAGGAATAAGAGTTATATAAATTGTTCTCAACTTCAGATCACATCTTTTAAAAACTCAAATATAGCTCAAATAACTCAAGTTAAATGGACACAAATTAATAGTACAAAAGCTAAAACACCCATATAAATATTATCCCAAGAAAACATGAAACTATGATAAAAAGGTTAAGAGTACAAGATCTAAAAGAAACCCACAAAGAGTAAGAAATTAGAGACTACTTAGGATGAAATGAGGAGAAACTAAGAAATATATACTCGCATGAAGAAAAACAGTAGATTTGTGAAGTGATGACAAAAAATTTAGAGTAAAGACGAGGGGAAAAGAGAGGAATCATGTGTTCTTAACTTTGAAATACCAAAGAAGTCACGAGAGACAAGGGCAAAGATCATACCACCAAAGGCCCAAGCAATTCCTTGAATACCCACAGAGAGGCACACTTGTTAGGTGCCCCTGACACACCCATAATCCAAGATGTGATGTATAAGAACAAGAAGGTAAAGAATGAACTCTGCAATTCCAGCTCAGTAAAAGGACCATGAGGTGAGCTCCCCTGGCTCAAACAAGGGTGCTGGTGGTGGCTCCTTGTAGTCCTTATCTGTCTGAGCAGATGTTAGCATGAAGTTCCCATGATAAGATGTGAAGCGTACACCTGGAGAGAGAAAAAATTGATAAAATTCTTTTTTGTTAAAGCGAAGAATCGATGCACGTAAGAAGCGATGCAGGTGTCACTTAGAATTGACCTAAATAGAAGCATTGACTTGTTTTGTATGTTCCTCAATTAAGGATGTGTTTTGTTGTTCACATGTCAAGGCCGGTAAGGTTTTCATGATCGTGTCGAATTAAACCGCAAAGTCTGAGGATAGGTTTGTTTTGCATGTTCAATAAGACAGATCGACATACCTCTTCCACATCTTATCGCGCATGTGACTTCCCAGCGGTTTCTCTAGTTAGATCCTCAGCTAGCTCATGCTGCAACCTTTCTTTGTGAATGGTAGACCGAAGCTTGGATAATAATATACGACCACCAAAGATATTTTTTGCGAGAGTTCCTATAAAAAAGTACAAATTCGAAATGCTACAGAGGGAAGATTATAAATTCATCAAGATTAAAAAGTTTATAACTCAAGTAGTTGGAAGTATTAAATAGTATGAAGGAGATTTCCCAACTTATGAGGTTGAGATGATATTAGAGGAGAAGCTTTTCTTCATGGGAAATTTAAAGTGATGCAAACAACATGGTGATAAGCTTTGTTTCTTATTATTTTTTTTTTCTTCTTTTTTTTTATTTATTTCCGTTATAGTTTTACGACTTTTTCATTGTCGTATGGAATTCAATAGCAACCCACCCCAACTAGTTTGGAAAAAAAAGGCGTTGAATTGAATTCAATTAGTACAAGTAAATGAGTCTTACTTTATTCTATGATTATAGTCTATGCAGGCACATTTCCTTGTATAGAGGTTTTTTCTTTAAGCTATATAAAACATTTATCCAGTAAACAATTGTTTGTGATATCCACATTCTTTTGGACGACATTGCGCTTATAAATTTAGATGCACGCTTAACTCCATCCTTTCTCAATGATTACTCCTCTTTTTACCCTTTTACATACTCATGAACTACTTTAGGCTCCTCTTTTTACCCTTTTACATACTCATGAACTACTTTAGGCTCATAATGAGAATTTTCACAACAAAAACTTTGGTAATCGAGACAAATCCAACATTAAAGACATACCTATAGAAGCTATATCGAAGATACTTCTCATTTGAATGCATATATATTGATCGTAACTGGTACTTTGTAAAATCAAAGACCATTTGTTTATAAAATGGATCTTCCGGTATTCTTAATGCATGCTCTTTATCTCGTTCCATAAATACGGAGATCATCTCCACGCTTGACCTTAAGCGGCCAACACCAAGTGATGGTAGTGTATTCGGAAAATCAACAATTTACCACCAAGTTGGTTCTGTAGCAAAAGAAGAAAGACATGTTATTCTAAGTCAACGTATGGCAATAGCTTTAAAGATGGTTACTATAAAATCTAAATAATAGTTGATAAAAAATAAAAAATAAAACATTATTATCAACAATTAGCAAAACAAAGTTGTTGTAAACCGACTAAGTAAAATAAAAATAAAAAATAAAATCTAAATAATAATTGAAAATGTAAACCCGACTAAGTAAAATGGCGGAGGCCTTGAGGATTAACCTCAAGGTTCTTTGCTCCAATCACCATACTTACTTACTTAGGAACTAGGAAATTATCAAGCAATAAGCAAGTTTTACTAATTAGTGTTTGAATCTCATTGAAAGTCAACATTATTATCAACAATTAGCAAAACAGGTTGTTGTAAATAAACTTTATTACACAATTAAGTAGCTAAGCAATTGTTTACACTAGCTCAACTTAATTCCATTTCTTAAACAACCCAAAGTCAAATATTGCTACTAGAAGAATTAATCTAAAGTCACCAATTCAAACTTAGAAGAAGAGAAAAAGCACAAACCCGATAAAAAAATCTAGAATCGAGAATCAATCAAAACTAATTAGAGATCGACCTTTCCGTAAACAACAAGCCAACAATCTTTGGTTTTGTTGTGGCTAGCTACCTCCTCAAATGTGTGAATCTTGGTTTTGATGCCATTTTTTCTTTGCAAGAATGCCATTATTTGCTTCTCTTCTTTAAGTTATGTTGAATTGCCTTGTATATTTAAGTTGCCTTGTATATTTAAGTTGTGTATAATTTGCCTTATATATTTTCACAGAAAAAAATTATTGAGTTAAAGAAGACTCGTGAATCGGTGAAAGTGAAAGCGGTGGTGCAGACGGAATGATATACTTGCACAAGTTCTTGGACCAGAGCGACATAGTAGACTTCGACAAGGTGGAGTTGGTGCCACATTCCTACAAACACTTGGGGGCCTCGTGACACAAAATAATGAGGTACAACGTGAGAATCAAGAATTGAAAGTCGAGTTGAAAAGGTGCGGGAAAAGGAGATGATACTGCAAGGAAAGTGGATGAACTATTATCAATTATGATGAATTTATGAAGAATTCATCGATTCAAATGCTCAATCCAACAATCAAAGTTCTTTCTCTCACTTCACTTATACTTAAATTTTTGGGGCTATCATTATGTTTTTATGGATTAACAAGTTCACTTGATAATTAATTTGTAGGATCGATACACGTAAGGAGATAATGGTGATATTAGCGGATCAAATAATCCTATAGAGGACTGTGACATGTCACGTCTTCATTGAAATTTGTTATATGTAACACTATTTTGATGAAAATTTGTTAGATGTGATACTAAAAATATGTTAAATGTCTTTTTTGGTTATGTCTTTGTTTTGATACATAATAATGATTTTGGATGGTTATGTATATTTAGATGATATTATACATTAATAGACTTTATTTGTTTTATTCTTTTAGTTGTAAATGTTATATTGATTGGATGGTTGAATGTGGTTATGTTTCTTAACGGTAAAAATAAATAAAATTATTGTATAGAAACAACATTTTCTTTAAAAATTTGGGAAGATATATAGCGGCCAAGACCGCGATAGCGAGCTCCAAACCAAATCTAAATATATAGCGACGACCACGGCCGTCGCAGATAGCTCAAAGCCAAATCTCACCTATAGCGATTTGCCGGACCGTGCAATCAATATCACGACCAAATCTCACCTATAGCGATGGTCACGACCGTCGCAATAAATAGCTCATAGCCAAATCTCACCTATAGCGACGATCGGCGTACGACCAGTCGCCGATAGATCATAGCCAAATCTCACCTATACTGACGGCCACCACCGTCGCATATAGCTCACAAACCAAATCTTATATATATGGCGGTCATCGCCACGGTATATCCACTTTCGGCCGTCGGTAAAAAACCTTCAAAGCGTTTTTGTGGAGTTTTCTAGCGGTCCGACCGTCATTATAAGAAAAAGACCGTCATTTATAGGTTTGAAATGACGGCTTCTATAATGATGAGTCGATGACCGTCGCTATATCCTATAATGACGGTCTTTTTATCTATAGCGACGGTCGCCGACCGTCACTATAGCCTGATTTTCTTGTAGTGTAAATGATGATATTATTGAATATCTTTGGCCTGTAGTACAAAGATGAATGATTTCTGAAGAATATCTTTGGCCCGTAGTGCAAAGAGAATGAGCAGTGTTTAGATGAAACAGGACTAATCGATGAATATCTTTGGCACATGGTGCAAAGATGAATATTTGGTTCCGATATATATTGATTGATGTTACAGGATAAAAATAGAGCGATGAACTTTTGAATTCATACATAGAAGATAGTAGTTTGCATTCTCTACTTAACTCTTCTAATGAATTATTATTTCATTAAATATTGATTTAAAATTTGTTGTCTATTGTATTCTATTAGATTTTTCCTCATTGAAGACTAACGATAATTTGTTGTATATTATCTTAGTCATAATATTCTTTATCGGGCTAGTTGAGCTCACCTTTTCCTTTTGTTCCATTTTTCTTCTCGGGGAGGTGAGAATATATAGCGAGCACGCAGTCGGGGTATGGAATGAAAGTTCTAGAGAGAGTTGTTTAGTAGTCCTCACCATTTTTTGTAAAATAATGTATCAATAAATGTGATGAGGATTTATTTGAGTATATATATTATCCAGAAGATAATATTTGTATTCAAACTCACGAGTTTCTTGTTGTAATAATAAAGTTGTAGTTATTTACGTACCATGTATTGACAACTCGGAATGGGTGATGTATACCTATTTTGGGGGCGTCACAATGATACTACTGCAGTTCAACGCTATGTCACTACATTGGCAGCCCGCTTCGCTCTCAAGGACTTAGGCTCATTGTCGTATTTCCTTGGTGTCGAGGTTCTGTCTCATCCATCAGGACTTCTTCTTTCTCAGCGTCGCTACATTGCTGACCTCCTGGCTCGCACTAAAAATGATCGACGCAAAGCCGGTACACACCCAATGCCGATTACACCAAGTCTTACCCTTCTTGGCAGGCCTTTCTCCGATCCATCCGAATATCGAGCAAGAATTGGCGACCTTCAATATATGTCCATGACTCGTCCAGACATTGCATATGCTGTTAACAAGTTGTCTCAATTCATGCATCGTCCCACCACTGAACATTGGAACGCTGCAAAATGCATCCTTCGCTACTTATGTGGAACTATTGATCAAGGTCTCTTACTTCATCGTCAATCTTCTCTTGCGCATTCATTTTCCGATCTGGTGACCGACAGTGACAAAGATGATTACACTTCTCTGGTGCTTATATTGTATACCTTGGTGAATCCAATTTCTTGGAGCTCGAAGAAGCAACGTCTCACAGCACGCCCTCTACCGAAGGCGGAATATCGATCGATCATTTGCATTGCTGCGGTAGAACTTTCTTGTCTAACCACTTTGAACTTGGCTTTTCATCCTCTCGAAACCTATCATATATTGTGACAATGTGTAGGCGCAAATAGTTTGTGCTCCATCCGTCTTCTTTCACTCCCGCATGAAGCATGTTGCTCTTGATTACCACTTCATCCGTGAATGTGGTTCGAGCAGTGCTCTCCGTGTCACCATGTCTCCTCTCTTCGATCGACTTGCGGATCGACTTACTTACTGTGCCCTTCCTCGACGAATGATTTCAATAACTTATGACCAAGATTGGACTCTCCTCTCAAGGCTCCATCTTGCGGGGGCATATTAGAGGATAATGTTATCTGCTCAGGTTTGTATATATCTTGTAATCAGTATTTTTATCTTTAGGAAGTTTGATTTTGAATTTTCCTAGATTAGATTTAATTCTTGATTTGTTTCTAACTTCCATAAATGTATTAGGCTATTTATACTCCTCGCTTATTAAATGGAAAAGTAAGAAGATTATTATTCTTCATACCATTATTCTTTACTTTCTTCTTTTTAATTTTTTTCCTACTTTATCGATTCTTGTTTTTCTTAAAATTAGTTTAAAATTTTAATGAATAGTTTCTTTTGAAAGGGTAATAATATATTACCTTGAACCAAAGTATATTTAATTAACAGTAAAATGTGAAATTAAAATGGATTCAAAATTAGACATATATATATATTGATTCAAGATATTAGCTTAAAAAATTTAGATGATTTACATATTCTATTACATTTTGAAAAAAATACAAAAATAGTATACTCATAAAATATTTACACATTTAATACAATGTTATATTTATTTACAATATTAGTACAATTAGGATTCCTTAATTTAAGGAATTAGTATGCAATTAGGATTCCTTAATTTAGGTTCTTCTCTCTCTCCTTATCTAGAATAATCAGATTAATTAGTCACCTCCTTCTTCTTCATTCAATGTATTCATGATTGAAGGTTCTTGACCCACCATGGTAGATATTGTGTTCATGCTTAAAGGTTGCCAAGTGGGTGCCGATCCACCATAATATAATTTTCCACTTTTTTTAATTTGGGGTAGCCGCGGTATTTTATGGAGTAATAATTTGTTTCGTAGATAGTACTGTGAGAGTTTTGATTGGTGAATATCATGGATCAAAAGATTGCAGAAAGGAAGTTTTAGGGTCGAAGGAAATTCAGAGGAGGAGAGAATTCTTCTCAAAATTGGAAGGTTTGTGCACTAATCAAACAATGAAAGCATTTCTCTCTTCTTTATCTCAGATGTCATCCAAACCCAGCTCTGCTTCTGTTTTGCTACTCTTCCAGTTTCACAAATGCTTATTTTGCCCATCTAGGTCCTTTCCAGGATCTTCAAACAAGCTTCCATTTCACCACAATGTCACCCTCACCGTTTCTCTCTCAGTCGGAACACCCCCACAGAACGTTACCATCGCTCTGTTTCTGTAGTTTTTTCATAATGCAGTTGGTAGCCAAACCTTCATACCAAGGTAACCAATTCTGTTTTATTAAGTTTCTAATTTTTTTTGCATATAATACAGTTGGTAGCCAAACCTTCATGTAGTTGGTTGCCAAACTTTCAGACCAAGGTAACTAATTCATACTGCAGGTGTGAAGGTAGATTGGTTATCTTGGTATAAAGGTTTGGTTACCTTGGTATAAAAGTTTGGTTACCAATTCGCTTTATTAAGTTACCAATTTCGTTTGAATGTGATGCGATTGGTAGCCAACTATTCATACAAACAAAGGTAACCATTTTAGCAAGGAGTGAGTTTCTCTGTAGAGGCTTTGAGAGAACACACCCGCCTCTACATGTCTGTTCGTTCCCTTATATTTCTAAGACAGATGACTTGAAACTTGATATTTTTCTTGCATTGGCACCACATGTAACTCCTTAACTTTTCACTCAGTCTGAGATGACCATTATGATATTATAACATGTATTAATTTCCATCCAGTCATATGGTATTATAACATGTATTCATGCTGCTGCATTTACACTTAAAAAAGTTGTGGTGCTTATGCAGAACTCAGATCGCTTCTGAGGTTACAAAATTGACCACTCTCTCCAACCTTTGGTTATATCGGACATTTAAAAAGCTTCGAGGGAGCAGGATATCAACCATGAATTAAAACAGAACCCACATGTACAGATATTTTATTTATTTATTTACTTATTTGTTAACTATTATTTTAAAGTGTATGTGAGAAAGTTGAAGATTTGAATTTGAATTATTAGTTTGAATTTGAATTATTAATTATGGCAGTTATTTCTCCTTGATTTTAAGTTTTTTTATTAATATGAATTGTACTATTTTGTAATATGGGTCCTAATTACACACTTTTTGTAATTATTTGGTTAATGCACTATTCTTGTAATTATTTTTTATTTGTTGTATACTTATGTAAAGAACCCAAAAATTTAAATAGGCCGGTTTGGATGGGAGAATTTTATATCAAGCTCGCATGGATCCGATCATTTCGATGGGTTTCACAACCAAACAAATTTTATTATTTTTGCCTTGCATAAAACAAATTTTAAAAGATTTTTTCATTGTAATTTATCTACTTATTTAACATTTCTCCATAAGAGATCGAGGAGACAAATCCACTAAGTTCCACAACTGATTGCTGCATGGTACTTGGCTGTGGTCCTGCATGCATGACAAAATTCCCTATAGAATAGAAGACTATTGGACCATCCTTATTCAAATAGAAGAATATGTTATTTTATAGAATAGTTAAGACATTATTGGACCATCTTAATTATTAATCTTCAAATACTTGTTTGTTTTTTCTTTTCTTTTCGGCATATATAATTGGAAAACGTACAGTCTTTAGCTACTTAATAGTGCTGCACTAGTTCTGTTTAATGTGTGTTATATATTGATGTGGATAAAAATATTCACTTATAGGACGTACATCCCCCAGGTAGACCCCTGGGTGAGGCATATATCGTGCTAGACATGCATATAGTCTCCAAACGGATGCCACCTGAAGGCCCTATTTATCTACATAGCTATTGTTTGTTAGAATTTGAGCTTGAAATCAAGTGGGTTCATTAATCATTTGAAATGAATTCACATATAAATATAAATCAAGTATTTGAAAGTTTAAATTTATGGGGTAATAATCGAATGAAAAATTAACTTTCAAACATCACCTTTGAAAATGATAATAAATACTCGATCGTAGGAATCTAAGTCTCACATCGGTTAAGAACTAAAAAATAAATTGAATTTATTTACAATTAGTTAGCTCTTGGTTTGGGCCATAAGAGTGGGAGAAACCTAGCCAAGGTTTGACTTGAACCATACGCGTGCTGTTGATCGGCCAACCAAGCAAAATTATAAGCATTGTGTCATTGTGTGTGTTATTTGTATCATCCAAGCATCAGGCATTCTATCGTGTGTGTTATTTGTATCATTCAAGCATCAGGACGTATATATATATATATATAT
>CM035162.1:878232-995732 GCA_020205615.1 Panax quinquefolius | reverse complement strand
ATCTTAATTAAAACACAAATACTGCTACCAAATTAACTTAATTAATGGATTTCTTTATATAATTATATAGGAGGAATTAATTAATTAGCTAGTTAGTTAAGCTGATTTTTAGATTGGGGTGTTGCGGGGATATATGTGAAGTGTGGGGGATCGGAGGAAATATATATCATACATGTATATATATGTATGTGATCTTTGTTTGTGGTGGTTGAAATTATTTATTTAATGATTTTCCTTAATTAGGTACTCCATCACTAACTAACTCAATTAAGGGGTTGTTTGTTTAAGACCGAATACATCTTAATCTTAATGGTAAAATTAGTCAGCCATTTAGTACATTTATTTTGGAAAAAAATCGTCCGAATGGCTAAAAACGTAAAATAATTTAAAAAATTAAAAAAAAATTTAACTATTATATTAAGTAATATTAAATAAATTTATAACAACTTTGAATTTTTTTTAGAAACTCAACAGTACCACTCCACAGTTGTGTATGATCACAGTTGTGTATATTTTATTTGTGCACAGTCTGCCTAAACTACTTCGTTTTGACAGATTTATTTTTTATTTCTGATATGAGCGAAAATAAACTATTTTTTTTAAAAACAAATCTGCCAAAATAACGTAGTTTTGGCAAACCGTGCACAAATAAATCATACCCAACTATGGTATGGCCATATTGTCTATATATATAATTTATTTTGTTATTCTAAGTGCCTATTTTATTTTGGCTAATGAAGAACTTGTTATTCTTAACTTTTGGGCTTAGGAATTCCTATCATTACAAGAAAATAAAAGAGGCTAATTTTGGTATAATTATTTTCGACCAAAATAATTCGGTCGGAATTAGTATACTCTCGACGGAATTTTCTCTCAAAAATAATTAATTTCTTCAAAAATATATTAATTCTGACGAAATTCCGTCAAAAATAATTATCATCTATTGGCGTCAAAGTTCTTGCTAGCGCAAAATCTATTCTAGACAGAATGAAACATATTTCCGATGTAAATTTCATTAGAATTAACTTATTTCTGAGAAAATTTCGACCAAAATAAATTAAAACCCTATTCAAGTTAGCAGCGCCAACAACTCCTGGTTCCATTTTCATTTCATATTATAAAGCTCATTCTCTATCTCTCTGTATCTAACCCCACGCCGCCATACCTCCGACGTCCCCCATCTCTGGAAAAAACCATTCTCTTCTCCAACCTTTTTTTCTCCCATCCCCTTCACTCTCTGTCCATCTCTTAGCGCTGATCCATAGTCACGATGGCGAACCTCCTTTGTATGGCAGCGCATCTCTTCACACAGCGACTTGATTCACAATATGCAGTGCATGTAAGTTCTATTTTGCTAATTTTTTTCAAATTTTTTCTATTGTGCTATTGTATTTGTTCAATTTCCATATTTATCTGTTCATTATATATTGTATTTGTTTAATTTCTATTTTCATAGGTTCATATTCAAAGTCAATATAAATGGACTAATAATCACTGACCGATTTATATTCGACTGAATATTCTGTCGGGAATAGGTCTTTTTCTTATAGTGTAAGTGACACAATAAACGTTTTTTCTATTCTTTTATTAATTGATTTATGTATTGAATTCCATTTGTCACATGATTGGGAACTAATGATTGGCTCTATCTACAAAGATTTTAAATTTGTTCATAATGATCAAATTTTAATTTTATCTTGTCTTGTTTCTACTTTTCTAGATACACTTTTTAAATAATAGATTTTTTATTATTTAAATCATATTTCTTCGTTACTTGTAGTTATTTATCATTTAATGAATAATTAAAAAAGAATTCAATCTAATTTTAATATTTCTTATTTTGTAGTTGTACATAAGCAAAATATGAAAAATCCTATACATATACCTAGTTTGTTTAAAGATCAAAATTTGTGATGGACTCGGGTAGCAAACTTAGAAAATGTTTTGAGCCGCCAAAACTCTAGCATATATAGTGAATCAGGGCCAACTTAAGCCCATTGAACGTCTCAAATCTATTTGAGACACCTTAGCGGGCTAGTTGAGCGTCTCTTCATGAACTACTAGACCTGGCAAAATATGGTTATGATTTGGTTTTGGTTTTTAAAATATGGTTAACCAACCATTTAAGAACTAAAACCATATTAACCATTTTTAATAAGAGCATTCATAATAGTTTCTTTATCTATGTCCCTACTCTGCAGTGTCATTGAGTCATTATGCAGAATAAGGATTCAATTTTTTCATTATGTACCCAACATGTTCCTTATATTGATTTTTTAAATAATGAAATTTTAAATTTTAACATTTTAAAGTTCCAACAGTCAAAGTATGTTTTAACCGTTGTAACTATTTGACAATTGTACTAGTTTTATGCGTTAAAAATTTATGATAGATGTAATATACTACAACCTCTTGTTTTTAATTATAAAATCGCTATTAATTTATTAATCTTTTTGTGATATTTTGTAATTTAAAATTAATATAAATTTAATCAATACATATTGCAACTTATTTAGAAAAAAATACTATTACTTATAATTTATTATTTTTCAATTCTTAGCAAAATTATTATGTTTGAGAATGCATCAAATTGACTTATAAAAATTAATAATAATATTATAATTTATCAATTGTATTCAACGTAAAATAACTTTTATTTTATTTTAAATTTTAATAATTTATGGAGTGAATATTGAATGGATTGTAGTTATGAAATGTATATAAGATCAATATTAACTTTTAAAAAGTTAATTTGTGATATTTTAAATTTAAAATTAATATGATTCATTTAATTTGAAATTTGAAAATAATAAATTATATAATTAATAGTACTTTTATAATATTTATAATTATATGGACATAAATTAAATAAATTTATATTAATTTTAAATTTGAATACGTTTCAAATTAATTTTTAAAAATAAGTCAATATTAATTTTATAATTTGAAAATGAAATAGTAAAAAAGTCATGTGACAATAATGGCAAGATATGTATGATTGATGAGTTGTCTACTTAAATAAGGGTACTGTAAAATGTCATTTTGCATATATAGAGAACTGCCTTTTGACTCTTTCACACTTTGGGGAGTAAAATCTTATATTGAGATTAAAATGGGGAGTTAAAATAAGGATAAGGAAACTGTTGGACAATGATTTTTGATATATTCTTGAAAGCTGGGGAAAGAGAATTTATTAAAAAAAACTATTGTGAATGCTCTAAAAAGTCCAAGGCTTCCATTTGGTTTTGTTCTTAAATAAATAATTTGCAAAGTTATTTCTTTAAAGTGTAATTTGTATTAATTTCCATTTATGAAATATAACAATTTTTACTTAGAAATACTTTTTAAGTAGTTTGCAATATTAAATATGTATTAATATTAAAAAAAAATCACTTTTCTATGTTTAATCACTTGTATATATCCCTTTATATATAATCACTTTTCCGTGTTTAATTTTTTAACAAAAAACATTATATATTTTTTTTTTGTTTTCTAGGAGACAATTATGAGTTTCAATTTTCATCTTTATTTTTTGATAACCTTTATGTAATATTTTTCCATCTACTACAATAATTGTACTTATTAATTTTTGAAAATTGTGTTTTATCTTTATAATAGGCTCAGGGGCCTACTCACTCCACCATTCAATTCAAGATTCTGATAAACTATCTGAACAATACATACACCTAAAATCTTAAAACCTTGCAACATTTTAATCACTTTCAACAAGTATATATTCCCTTATTATGGAAATAACATATTCTTTATTTTCACAATACAAAGGCAGCCTCTTCTTAATTTTTCTTCCTACTTCTTTCCCTTTTCAACCCAAGTATATTTTACACAGGGAATTTTTGTAGTATTTAGTTTTTTTCTCCCTTTTCTTGCATAAATACAACAAAGAACGGCAATCAACTTTTTCATAAATAAAGCCCCATATCTTCAAACCAAATTAGACCAGCCTATCTGAGCAGTGACTATCACAACTTCCTCACTTGGCTTACAAATCTTTATCTGTAGTTAGTTTTGCACATTGAGTATTCAAATTCTGTTCTCCTAGCTGTCTAGTATTCGAAACCAGAGTATAAATTAAGAGGTTTATATTGGACTATGAATGTAATAGTATATCTGCAAAGAAAGTAACAAATAAAACTTTATTATCAAATATTCCTAATGAGTTCTTACACCTCAATATCTCATTAAATTGAAAATAATACAGCAATCACTGATAGCAAAGATTTCGTAGAAAGGCCAAGAAGAAAATACCAACTGATGCAGTGATGCCAATAATTAAACTGATAATGACTTCACAAAAGAACAGGAAAGAGCATCACCTATACAGAGCAAAAGGCCAAAAAATAAACTCATTATATATTATTTCTTCCACCAGAGAATTGTGTATGTCTCATCAACTAAAAATTACATTACAAAAAGATATTTGATTCAAGTAAACGTTTATGTCTATATTCATAATGAATTCAACACAGAAAACAAACTCTAGCAGGTTTATTGCTTGATAATTAACCTTGATCTGATGCTCCCATCCGTATTCTTCTGTATTTTAACCCATATAAGACACCCACAAAGTTTAATATTTTCTTGATTACCTTCCTCTCAGCAAAATTCACCAATAAATGTTGAAGCAACAGGAGTTGGCAAGACAAGTTTGCAGACTCTGCACTATACCAAAAACTGCAAGCAAGCACACTGGAATAAAGCGTAGGACCTGCTAAACCAGACTCTCTGTAGGCATGTACATACAAGGAATGGAATATCCATGACTTGATTGAGCTATTTGTGCAAAACCTGCTTCATTGCCACCTAACAACTCATTAAATAGCCCTTGCCAAATCTTTATGATCAAGTTGGTATCTGAAATTTCCAGATGAAGTCTGCAAATAAAAACAGAAGAATAGATCAGCACAGTTAATTCTAGAATGACAACATATATACAACTGGACTACTATAACATAAGGCCACAGTCCAAAGCTAAATCAAGCATACAACGTTCATAATTCATATCCAAGATTAAAAAGCTCTAATGCACTGACTAAATTAAGCTGCTTAGTTAAATTTTGATTTGAAAGAGGGTAAAAATGCAAGGCTTCTGACTCCTTGCTTAACCCCTCTTGTTTCACATTGTCATCCAATATAATACAATGATGGATCCTTCAAATTTCTACAACTTTTCAGAAGGGAATTGATATTTTTACAAGAGGAACTGATACTTTCACAAGGCTTTCCTCACATGCATAATAAATGAGACCCACATTCATGTGAGAAAGCGATGTGAAAATATCAAATTTTGCTTGTGGAAATAACACTACCGAATTGAACCACAATCCTAGAATTCAATAATATGAACCCTGCATTTGGGATCATTAAAATCGAATTAGAGTCTAAAAAGGGCATAAATTTCCTGCACCCAAACACACACCAATAACTTTTCTCATTAATTGTCTGGTCAAAATCAGCAACTTCAATAAACTCAAACACATAATTTTCAGTTTTCATAATCTAGAACCCTGAATTGAGCAATGAAGGAAGAAAAACCTTAGAAGCAGCAGGCTTAGTAATGCTCCTAACACCTTGAAGATCTGGCAACTGAACAGCCAAACAATCCCTAGGAGTTTCAAAGGAAGAAAGAGAAAATTGCTTAGAAACAACACCGACATCAAAGTAAATCAATCCAGAACTTGGAACATCAACCCGAATTTCGTTGACAGGAAACCACAAAAATAAATCTTGGGCCGAAATACCCGTCAACCCATCGATCTTCCCGAGAGTCAAAGTACCCGAAACGTTTCGATCGTAGTGCAATTCATTTTCAAACTTGGCATTGCAAGCTTGATTCAAATGGACTTGGAATCTCCCAGAATCACCAAGGCTGAAGTCTGTAACACCCTTTGGGATTAAACCCATGGGCAAACCGTGTGATTTAAGCACATCATAAATTGATGCTGATGATGATTCAGAACTTGAAAAACAGAAATGGGTTGAAAATGAAAGAATTGAGAAGGCTATAATATACAATTGAGGAATCATGATGGGTTTTTTTTTTTGGTTGTGTTAGAGAATAGGGAATTGATCCTGGGTTCGTGAGATTATAGGGCAAGAAGCTGGTTGGTGGGGTTGTGGGTTTTAAGAGAGAAGGGGATTTGGGGTTAGGGTTTAAGGAGAATGGAGGGAAGAGATTGAAGGAGTAGGAGAGAATAGTGTTGTGTTTTGCCGCTTGCCAGCAAGAATACAGATAGGATTATTGGGATAATGATCAATTATTGGCACTAATTGTGGGGTCTTTCGGACAAGGAGCTGTGATCCTCTGCATTTCAAATCATAGGTTTTAAACAAATGTAGATATATACTACTCTCTCCGTCCCTATTTAAATAGTAACGTTTTAAAGATGAACACAAAAATTAAGATAATAATTAAAAAATATTAAATATAATCTTAATTATACATAATACCCTTAAATTATTAATTTATCATAGCACAAGAGTTTAAAGTACCAAAAAAATAAGTAGAGTAATGAGGAGTAATTTTGGAAAAAATAATTATTAATTCTCCTAAATTTAAACAAACGTTAATTAATTAGGGATAAATAAAAAACTTTAAAACCTCATTTAAATAGGAACTGAGGGAATAGTATAATTTAAAGCTAATGACAATGAACTCATTTCTTAATTTTTATGGGATTTTGTCCAAATTAATCGTAATTCAGTTAAAAACTAGCTACCTCTTTTCACGCCTTTAAATTTGATTTATTAAATTTGTATATTTTTTTTAAAGGAAAGAAATCAAGAATGTTAAGTATTCAACTTAAACTATTTGATTTATGTTACCTTAAACATAATAACTACAACAACAACAACAACAAAACTTAAAACCTATTGATCATATTATTTTAGTCTTAACTATTATCTCAACTACCGATAAAGATTGATAGCTCACTCCAATGTTTAATTTAATAGAATTATCAAATATTTCAAGCCCAATTAATACGGTAAAAAGCACCTTTACCCGCATGTGGTCGTCGACTTGTAAGCTGTAAGACCCCGAATTTTATGAAATAAAAGTATTTAATTTTTCTTATAATTATTATTCAATAAATGGTTAAATTGATAAAAGGTTAAAGTTAAGGGTGATATATAATTTTTTTTTAAAATACACAAGTGGTTATAAAATACTCATTTCTATCGGGAATATTCGTTTGGTGCGTGGAATATTCTTTCTGCATCGAGAATATTATTATGCGACTGATAGTACCCATTTATTGGCCCATAACAGAATAAATGTCGGATGAAGAAAACGACAAAAGGAGTTTTATAAATAACGTAGTTATTCTGATTTAACTTAACATGTTGGAATACCCGTGTGGTTAAAATACGATGTCTGGCGTTGTTGCACAAGAAGATACCAGTATTGCACCAATTATTGATTTTTACGTGAAAGCCTTTCGATAATTGTTACGATAATTCTTTATTCAATATTTTATTTTGATTCAATAATTCTGCGTTGATATTTTATATTACTATTGTTTTAATAATTGTCATTCTGGGTTATTTTCCATTATCGAATCAATAATTCATATTATCGGAATAATATTATTAGATAACATTATTGACAATGTCTGAAAGTTACATACTAGGAGAGGTTTGGTTCTACAATTGCTTGTATTTAGTAAGGAGAAATCCTTATTGGAAAGCCCCTCTTTCTTGGGAACTGCTTTGATTGTCATTATTGTGATTCTGTAATATTATTTGTGAATAATTAATTATTGATTTATATGATAAGGAAAATATTCATTTTATGTGGATATAGAGAGAAAATTTTTAAAGTGATGATTGTTGAAAATCGATATTTTATCTTTTTTCCTATAAAATAATTTATTTTAATATATTATTATATTTTAATAATATAATAATGATGATATTTTTACAACGAATGTGGGATATATGAGTATATGAAGAGGAAGAGTATTTTGTTTTACGATAAATACTAAAACACATATTAAACATGTTGGTGGACCCATTTTCAATCGAAATTTGATTATAGCACATAAAATCGCCTGCTTTATGGATTTCGGTTAATTTACATTTGGAATTTGAAAAACTTTCTTCTGCAAAGTTGTAGAAAATTGAATTTCCTATAAAACATGCAAGATTCGAATTTTCTGATAAAAGGGCTATTTATTATGAATTATTGAAGTTTCGAAGTTCCGAAATAATTGATTTTTGAATGTTTTAATTGTTTTAAATGTAAAAAACGTTTTTTTGATGGTTTTGGTTGAGGTGTGGCTGATGTTTGGACTAATTGGGTGCGTAGGAAGTTTAAGAAACAATATATTATTGTAAGACCCCAACTTGTTATTAATGAAATTTAATTTTCTCTATTTATTATTTTGAAATAGTAAGGGTTGATTTGATTAATGTGGATAGTTATGGGTAAAATCGCAAAATATTTCAAAATAAGCAAGTGGTTATAAAATATTCATTGTTGTTTAATATTCGTTTGGTCGTGGAATATTAAATCTGTCGGGGAATATTAAATGCACGACGTAGCCCATGTATAGAGCCCCATAACTGAAAGCGATTGGATGAAGAAAGCGACAAATATAAGTTGTTTAAAAATAACGGCGTAGTTATTCATGAGATTATCTTTTTAAAATACTCGGTGGTTAACACACGAGAAGATTACTCGTATTGCACCAATTATTGATTCTTACGTGAAAGCCTTTACTCGATAATGGTTACGATAATTCTTATTCGATATTTTATTTTATTGATTTAATAATTCTTTGCGTTGATATTTTATATTGTTGTTGTTTCATAATTGTCATTACGGTATTTTTTTCATTATCGAAGCAATAATTCATATTATCTGAATAATATTATTAGATAATATTATTAGCGATGTCTAGAAAGTTACATCTTCAAGGAGAGGTTTGGTCACCTAATTGCGGCGCCAAGGTGGAGAAATTCTTATTGGAAAGCCCCTCTTTCACTTTGGAGCTGCACTGTTGTCGATATTGTGATTCGTAATATTATTTGTGAATAATTAATTATTGATTCATATGATGAGGAAAATATTGATTTTATGTGGATATAGATGGAGAAAATTTTTAATGTGACAATTGTTGAAAATTGAAATTTTATCTTTTTACGATAAAATAATTCATTTAAATATATTATTATATTTTAATAATATAATAATAATGATATTTTAACGATGAATGTGGGATATATGAGTATATGTGGAGGAGAAGTGTAAGACCCTGAACTTTTATAAATAAAGATGAATTTTTTATAAATATTATTTTGAATATTATGGAATAAATTTGATATAATGTTATAGTTGTGGGTAATATTTATAAATTTTGCAAAGTAAGCAAGTTGTTATAAAATATTAGTTTGGTGGGGGAATATTCTTTTTCTCGGGAATATTAAATACGACGAACTTAATCATTAGTGGACCCCATTAACGGAAGTATTATAAGTAGTTAGAAAGCGACAAAATTATCTTTCTATAAAAATAACGGCGGAGGTGTATTCTGAATAAAAGCTGTTGAACTACCGGTGGTAAAAAATGCGATGTCTGGCGTTAGTTGCGTAGTAGCGCGGTATTGATTATTGATCTTACGTGAGAAGTCGTTTAGCTATACTCGATTATTGCTACTGATAATTCTTGTGTATCATATCTCTTATATTATTGATTCAATTATTGTCACATGTATCATACATATAATATGTTATATTATTAATTGAGGCGACAAGTTATAAATGATTAATAATTGTTGAAAGATTAAAAATGTGTTGATTAAAAATAAAATGATTTGTGGTAATATTTATTCAATCCTTGATGTATATAAAAGTCTGCATTATGAGGCGTTTGTGGTAAGTTTGATTATTTTATGGGGGGCCCATATGTCATCATCTAAGAGTCTCTTCGTCGATAGTAATTACCTTTGTGAATAGTAATTACCTTTGTGAATAAGTAATTACCTTTGTGAATAGTAATTACCTTTGTGAATAATAATTACCTTAAATCGATAGTATTTACCTTCGTCGATAGTAATTACCTTCTTGAATAGTATTTACCTTCGTCGATAGTAATTACCTTCTTGATAGTATTTACCTTAAATCGATAGTAATTACCTACGTCGATAGTAATTACCCTTCGCAAATAGTAGTTGTCCTTTCAATATTACCAAGAGTTAAGCGCTCTTGATTGTTCCAAAGGTTAATTACCCTTTAAATGAATAGTAGTTGTCTCTTGATATTACGAAGTCATTTTGACCGCCGTTAAGACAAAGAGAGCCACCCTCGGTTTTTCTATAAATAGAAAGCTCATTCCTTCATTATTTCTTACGAATTCAACAAACTACAGAGAAAGCTATAGAGAGAAGAAGAAAAGTATTTTCTTCTTCACTTTTCCATATTAAAACATGGCGCCCCCAAAATAGGTATACATCACCCATTCTGAGGTTGTCAATACATAGATGCGAAACAACTACAATTTTATTATTACAACAAGAAAACTATGAGTTTGAATACAAATATTATCTTCAGACAATATCTATACTCAAATAAATCCTCATCACATTTATTGATACATTATTTTACAAAAAATGGTGAGGACTACTAAACAATTCTTTCTAAAACTTTCATTCCATACCCCGACTAAATCTTCGCATTATATTCTCGCCTCTTGAGAAGAAAAATGGAACAAAAAAGAAAAGGGTGAGCTCAACTAGCCCGATAAAAAGAATATTATGACTAAGATAATATACAACAAATTACCGTTAGTCTTGATAGGGAAAAATCTAATAGAATACATAGGCAACAAATTTTAAATCAATATTACGGTGAAATAATAATTCATTAGAAGAGTTAAGTAGAGAATGCAAACTACTATCTTACATGTATGAATTTAAAAGTTCATCGTCTATCTTTTATCCCCTGTAACATCAATCAATATACATCTGAAATCAAATATTCATCTTTGCACTACTGAGCCAAAGATATTCATCGATTAGTCGTGTTCATCTAAACACTGTTCATCTTTGCACTACTGACCAAAGATATTCTTGAAAATCATTCATCTTTGCACTACGGCCAAAGATATTCAATAATATCATCATTTAAGGCCGAGGATGATGAAAAATATTTTAAAAGCGAATCGGTGAAACAAAATGACAAGGATTAAGGATTAAGGATTAAGTACTTTGTTTTATCCATGTTCAAAAATACCTCAAAAATAATCATAGTGGTGTAAAATTCAAGAATGATCAAAATATGGATACTGATCAAAGCTAGTATCCAAAATAGATATTTTGGACAAAAAGAAGAAATATTATATTTAATTGAATAGTCTTGAGTATCGTGAATAGTAACTCAAACACCAAAGATAAAATTTCCCAAAAAAAACATCTTCACGCTTCATGAATAGTACTCGTGAATAGTAACTCGTGAATAGTAACTCATGAATAAGTAACCCCAGACATGAAAAAGTTCCAAATTTGATAAAAAATTCAACCAATATTTGACATAATAATATTGAAGAAATAATATCATTTGAGAAGAAAATAACATCCCTTACCTCGAAAGATTAAGACTTACAAATTTGGAATCTGGGTATAGTCTTTGAAGGAACTTGCCGTCTAACAATACTCAAAGTATACTCACAAGAATACTCAATATATCGAGAGAGAAATAGAGAAACTTCAATTTAAATGTGTTTTTCAATTCTAATCTAAGCACCCTATTTATAGGAAAATGCTTTAGAACACCAAAGTAGAAAATTGAATATAATATTAATATATTTTCACATTTTTTAGCCCACCTTAGACAACTGATCTCAGCCCATTTGAATCACATGTGAGGCCAACTTAGTTGCAAAAACGTTTTTCTCAAAATAATTAACTAAAACTCCCAAAAATTAATTATTTGAAACTTGAACTTCAATAATTCATAATAAATAGCCCTTTTATCGAAAAATTCAAATCTAGCGAGTTTTATAGGAAATTCAATTCTCTACAACTTCGCGAAAGAAAGTTTTTCCGAATTCCAAATGAAAATTGACCAAAATCCTGAAACAGGCGATTTTACAGTTATAATCAAATTTCGATCAATAAATGGGGTCCATTTACATGTTTAACATGTTTTAAATATTTATTGCAACAAAAATACTCTTCCTCCTCGTATACTCATATTTCCCACATTCGTTGTAAAAATATCACTATTATATTATTATAATATAATAATATATTTAAATAAATTATTTTATCGAGAAAAAGATAAAATTTTAATTTTCAACAATTGTCACATTAAAATTTTCTCCATCTATATCCACATAAAATCAATATTTTCCTTATCATATGAATCAATAATTAATTATTCACAAATAATATTACAAAATCACAATATTGACAATGACAGGCAGTTTCCTGGAAGGGGGCTTTCGATAAGAATTTCTCCTTCTTGGCGCCTTGATTAGGTGACCAAACCTCTCCTTGAGCGAACTTTCTAGACATTGCCAATAATATTATCTAATAATATTATTAGAGATAATATAATTATTACTTGATAATGAAAATACTGTGTAATGACAATTATTGAAACAACAACAATATAAAATATCAACGCAGCAATTATTAAATCAATAAAATAAAATCTTTGAGCGATAATTCTCGTAACCATTATTGAGTAGTGCCTTCTTACGTAAGAATCAATAATTGGTGCAATCTGAGTGTCTTCTTTGTGTTTTAACCAATTTAGTATTTTAACAAGTATTAATCAGATAACTACACCGTTATTTTTAAACAACTTATATTTATCGTTTTCTTCATCCAATCGCTTTCCGGTTATGGGGCCCACACACATCGGCTGTGCTTGTCGCACGAATATTCCCAAACGATACAAATATTCCACGACTAAAACGAATATTCTAACAACAATGAATATTTTATAACCACTTTGCTTATTTTGAAATATTTATGTATTTTACCCCTAACTATCCACATTAATCAAATCAACCCTTACTATTTCAAAATAATAAATAGAAAATTAAATTTCATTAATAATAAGTTGGGGTCTTACAACAACCCTCTGTCTTATGATGACACGAGGTTGTATGTCGTTAGACATCTTGTATAATAATGGCAAAACACTCTTCCAAGTTAAATTCACCTCACCCTCAACATCTATAGACCCTTTATTCTATTCCTCATTATCCCCGCTTCGACCCAAATTACACTTTTATTACACGAAAGGAATTGTGAAGCAAAAGGGTGAAGCCTGACTAACTTCGATAAAGAATATCATGACTAAAAATAATTAAATTATCAATAGCCTTCATCAATAATAAATCAGAGATTTAGAACATATGGTAGATGATAAAATTTCAACCATAATTGCAGCGGAATGAGCAATCCATTAGAAGAGTCAAATAGACCATAAAATCTATTATCTTCACCATGTTAAAAGTCCACCAACAATGTTTTATCCCTGTAACATCAATCAACAATTCATGTCCACAATCACATGTATAACTCATAATCGTAATTGTAGTTCTAAATTCCTTTCCTCATCCAGGACAAAGTTAATTTTCATCACCTGAAATATCAAAGATCATAGTTATACCAAATCACAGTTTCTATGCATAATCATACTGATAAATTCATCTTTGCACTACGGGCCAAAGATATTCATCAACAGTTCATCTTTGCACTCTGAGACCAAAGATATTCATCGATTAGTCATGTTCATCTAAACACATGTTCATCTTACGCACTTCTTGGCCAAAGATATTCATCAAATCATTCATCTTTTTTCACTACTGAGCCAAAGATATTCGATTATATCATCATTTAGGATGAGGATGATGAAAAATATTTTAAGAAAAGCGAATCCATTGAAACAAAATAATAAATATTAAGGATTAGATGCTTGGTATATTCCATGTCCAAAATACATCATAAATAATCATAGTGGAATAAAATTCGAGAATGATCAAAACATGGATCTGATCAAAGCTAGTATCCATAATAGATATTTTGGACAAAAAATGAAGATTTAATTTTTCTATGAATAGTGTCGTCGATTCGTGAATAGTCTTAGTATCACGTGAATAAAGGTCGTATACGTGAATAGTAACTCAAACACCAAAAGATAGAAATTTCACAAAAACATCATCATGCTTCGTGAATAGTACTTTCGTGAATAGTAATTAAATGAATAGTAACTCATGAATAATAGAACCCCACATGAAAAGTTTCAAATTTGATAAAAATTCAAATCAATATTTCGGCATAATGATATTGAAGAAATAATTTCATTTATTTCCGCTGCGAATATTGATTTAAAATTTGTTGTCTATTGTATTCTATTAGATTTTTCTGTTGAAGACTAACGGTAATTTATTGTATATTATCTTAGTCATAATATTTTCTTGGGCTAGTTGAGCTCACCCTTTTCTTTTTTGTTCCATTTTTCTTCTCGGGAGGCGAGAATATAAGCGAGTGCAGTCGGGGTATGGAATGAAGGTTTTAGAAAGAATTGTTTAGTAGTTCTCACCATTTTGTAAAATAATGTATCGATAAATGTGATGAGGATTTATTTGAGTATAGATATTATCTAGAAGATAATATTTGTATTCAAACTCACAGATTTCTTGTTGTAATAATAAAGTTGTAGTTGTTTACATACCGTGTATTGACAACTCGGAATGGGTGATGTATACCTATTTTGGGGCGTCCACGGTTGTGCTCATCCACTTCTTGAGTATATTTACAAGCACTACCTATATAATCTTGGTGTTTGTTTGGAGTTTAATTCCCAATTAGAGACAAATGGAGATAATGATATGTCGAGAAGATTCATCATTGTGAATAATATGATAGTAATCTTCTAGTTTTTCTTTAGGGTCTATTAGGTCAACCAGGATAATTACGTGGCCATATGATATCTACCATAACTTTCGATTTATGTGGCCTCCCATGTATGCGAAGGTTTCATGAGCACTTCCCAAATATTTTAATTTTTAAAGCGGTTTTGACTATACCTTTATGTAAGGTGTCATTATGAGTCTTTGTCCACGGTTGGGACATGAGTCATGATTGGTATATATTTGTATTTAAACTCTCAGCTTTAAGTGTCGTTGTATTTTGCGACAATTGTTGTAATAAAGTTGTAGTTGTTTTACATACCATGTATTTGGCGTCTCAGAATGGGTTGGATGGAATGGACCTATTTTGGGGTTGTTACATTATACCTTTTTTAATTATTTTTTTTCCTTTTTTACCTCTATAACTTTATATATATGTTGTTGTTTTCTTAATTTTTTTATCTTTCTACTTAATCTTTTAAATTTTATAAAATTTTAATTTATTACACATAATTTACACGTGTTCTACGGTACTAATATATAGATGTTATACGTATATATGATAAACACAGATGTAAAAGCATGTGATGATATTACAAGGTTCTCATAATCGGACGATTAATCGAACCGAAAAAGCTACCGGATGGATAGGTTATTCGTCTAACCAGTGGTTGAACCGTTATTGACCTAGTGAAATCATTAATATATAAAAATATATATTATTAATAATTAATAAAAAATTTAAAAAATCTATTTTTTATAAACTAAAACATAATAAAGATGACTTACAATATTAATAAAAGTGGTTAATTTTAATATTATATTTTTTAATTAAAAAATAAATTAAAAATCGGGTCAACTTGATTAATTAATCGGGTCTACCGGTTGAACTGGTGGTCAACAGTCCAACTCGAATTTTGACAAAAATCGAGTCATTGATTCAAATCGGACATAAAACGGATCAATTCTAATTTTTACCAGTTCACTCGTCGATCCGATTTGAATTTTAAATTAACGTAATAAAATAATAATTATTTTTTTCAAATATTAAAATTTACGTAAAACAAACTTATTATTACAATTTAAACGAATCTTATTACTCATATAAAAAGTATTAAAAATTATATTAATTATTTTTCTCATATATTAAACTAAACATAAGTCACACTTAAACATAATTATTTACATAAAAATGACAAATGTTATTACTAAAAAAAAAAAAAAATATATTAAAAGAATTTTTTTACAAGATAGAGATAGTAATAAATATAATTATATATTTTTATTTAACATTGCATAAAAACAACGTCAACTCAGTATAAAAAAAATATAATCAAAATCATAAACATCCCAATTTTTTATATATACTCAATAAAATTTAACATATAAAAATTATAATATGAAACTAAAAATTCAAATAATATTTTTTTGTTAAGCACAAAAAACTAAACTATCAATATACTCAATCACTCTAATTAGAATAGCTTCATTAATAATTTAATTTAATTTTTTAATATTTGTATCACTTATCCACAAATATGTGTTAATTAAACTAAATTAGTTTTTTACAAATTACCAACAATTTAAATGACATAGTTTTAATTACAAATAAAATTATAATTAAAATGTATTGTATTAAAAAGGATAATTAAACACATATATATATTAGATAGTAATTAAAATTTGATAAAATACAAGGGTAAATATATAATTTTATCTATTTAATCAACCCTAAAACTTGCGAAGGGTCTTAAATTGTTCTTAAGAAACTAGAGGGGAGGTGAGTGTTATTATGATTATCTAGAGGGGGTGTCACTGTATTTTACTCTATCTCAAAATGAGTAGAAAGAGTTTTTGGGCTGCGCAGTTATGTGTTTGGCTTGAGCCGACCCTCGAAAGTTTGGGTTGACTCATTCGATCAACAACTGTTGTTGAAGGTGGAGACACGAAGGCAGACCTAGTAGGTTGCTAGTACCACAATAACAAGAGAAAACAAAGTTTTTGAGTTGTAGGTGTTTCGTCTGACGGGAATGTTAGGCATTTAAGTAGAAGAGTTTGTAATATTAATTTCTCAATCCATTGTACGTAATAAGTAAGATATTTGGGTATGTATATAAAGATTCAAGTTGTTATCATTAGTACATTTACTCATTATCTTTTGAGTGAACATGTAATAAATTAAGATGATTCAATAAGATATTATTAAGAAAACTTATTAAAATTTATTATGGTATGATTTGATTTAGGTTGAACATATTGAATGTTTTTTCCTTGGGGCCCTACGGCTGTGGACATTTGACAGTGAATATTTTGGACTTTACAAGGCATTAATTGGGCAAGTCTATATGCATTTGGTCAAAATAGCCAACCAGGCCATGTTAATGTTCCCTACCAGTGCCAGCCTAATAGTTTAGAAATTTAAATAAAATTAATTATTATTGTGCCGTGATATTATTTATATATATAGCTTAAGGTTAAGGTTAATTATGGAAAGCTAGAAATGTAATTATATGTAGTAGTATTTATTTTTCTATCAAGTGTTTTATATCCATTCATTTAGGTCTCAGCAAAGCAATGCTTCTTCACTCACAGCATTCATTATTAATTAATTGTGCCAAAACTAATCAAGGATTAGTTGTAATTAGTACATTTTCTCCCTAGCTAGCATGCTTAGGTTAGGCCGGGCGCATGGATGATGCTTAATTTACAGGCAAATAGTTAAACCCATTTGTCCTTTTAGATTGGAGGAATATTAATTAATAGTATAATAAGTGGACGGAGCATATTGAAAATGGTGTGACCAAAAGAGCAAATAGTTAAACCCATTTGTCCTTTTAGATTGGAGGAATATTAATTAATAGTATAGACAAGCCTGCTTCCTCTGTAAAAATATATCAGAGCCAGGTTTCGATCCTGGGTCCTGTGGGTTATGGGCCCACCACGCTTCCGCTGCGCCACTCTGATTTGTTGATACATTGTAAAACTTTTTCTAATATATACTCATTTCCTGTCTACCAACTTACAAGAAAGACATTGATTGATTCCTTTTGGTTCTTTATAAGAGCATCTCCAAGAGTAATAACAAAAAAAAAACTTTTCAAATTAAATTTTGTTGAACTACGTAACAATTTTAAGAGTATTATTTGCTATTTTCATATTTTGTGTCTCATCAGCCTCAATGAGCTTTACATCAAGCGTAATAAATGTTATGAATAATGTTTGTTGACCTGCGTGACAGTTTGAAGAGATTGTTGTGGAGGATTTTTTCTGACATATTTGAATATTCCAAAATTGTTGAAAAGATTGTTGGAGATTAGGCAAGTTTAAAATTCTATCTCGCGTCAGGATAAGGATAACTGCACCTGGACCAATTGCCAATTGTTGGTTAATCATAACTGATAGATAACATGCCAAGTTGATGATGATGTACTATGCAAAAATTAACTGAATTTTATCACTACCATTTAGTATATAAATATTTTATGAGCTCTACACGATAATTATTAAGGACACAAAATATAAATAGATGAAATTATAAAATATTATAATATTTGCATAGATAGATTTTTTATTATTATTATTGTTTTGAAAAGCAAATGGATTTCATTCATTAAAACAGATCGAATCCTATCCTAGTACAAAACATGGCAATCCAAAAAGGTTTGGATTAATTAATGAATAAACAGATGACGGATGAAGTATTAATGAATAAACAGATGACAGATGAACTTCAAATTCCTATTACATGCATGCATCAATATTAAAGCTATATATATATATATATATATTCGAAAAACGTGCCTTTAACTTCACCTTTGCTAAAATGATGGAAATGTTGATGTATAGGCCAAGATATTAAGTTACCTTTATTTATGAGTATACTTTATGTTGTTATACTCCTACATGTAATCATGTCAATAGGATTCAAATAAGAAATAAAAATAATATAACAATCAATAACCAAAGGCAAACAAGAAGATGATATATATATATATATATATATAATGTTATCGTTTTTGTTAATTGAATACACTTTCTCCTTATAAAAAGATATTTATAATTTTTAAATATTATTATTATTATTATAAAGAATACGAGTGTCCGTTACTTCCCATGTCCTCGTAATAAAATGATCTCCTTAAATACTGAGTATTTTTTATAAAAGAAAAGTATTGGCGTATTGTCAAACACAATTTTATTCTTTTATATTTGATATACATTAAAACCTCAATAAATAAATGTGATTTGATAAAGTAATAAGCTCATTTAGATAATCTCGATCCAAAAATATTCATTTATATAGAGGTTTTACTATAGTTACGGAAATGTATAAAAATGTTCATACTTCTCAACTCATTTATAAAATACCAACTTTAAAGAAACAATAAATTTCACAATATTGTCATTAATACCATAACAATTAACAGTGATTTAAATGAATTTGTGGACCGGACGAAGTTATTACTCCCTCCATTCTTTTTAATTAATGTTAATTTGTCTGTCGATCAAAATAGAGATAAAATTTCAATGTTATCATTTTAAATTTTATTAGAAAGATTAAAAAAAGAAATTAATATTTAATGTAGAAATAATATAAAATATTAAGTTATTAAAACTTCTTTAAAATAAATAAATGACATATAAAAAGTAACATATTCTACTCTTTAAATGGATCGGAGGAGTATTAAATATGATAATTTTATTTAATAAACAGCCACACTGAATAACTGTACTATCCAAATATTTACTGCCCCCGTTCAATTTCTTTTGAAAAAAATAATGTTCAAAATTACCGTTTTGTGTTTTGTAAGAAGCATATCTAATTATAAATAATATTGTTACTATCACATAAAAAAAATCATATAATGTTCACGTACGGACATACATAATTTATTTATGATGATATTGTATTTGGATAAATTTAATTAAATTTAGACTTGAGATTTATTTCGGACTCGAGTCAACTTTCGAAAACGATTCATTGTATGGGGTTGTCGAAGGCGTAAACAAAAGAGGTACAAGAAATTATTGAACTAGTGAGTTAAAGACTTTGTTTAAATGTATTTAGTTAAATTTAAATTTAAAAATTAACCCAAAATTTATTTGGGACTCAAAATCACTCTTGAAAACTTGCGTCGGGTGATCCAATTAGATTAACAAAAAATATGAACACGAAGAGACAAAAATATGTGAACCGTATGCTATGAATTTGATTCTATTTGACCCGATTGTTACACCCACGATCCAGATCATCACTATAATTTCGGCCAATTATTTTTGTGGGTGGGTGCAATTTTCAACCATTTCAGTATCCACTATTGGATCTCTCTATCACACACACGTATACACACTACAAACATTTTTGTCAGTCTTTCTTACCTTGTAAGCAAACAATTGAAAAGATGAGGACCCATCAAGATAAACCAGTATTTAAAGGAACCTCCAATATTAGTTTATTCTTCAAAGTACAAGGCAACACTGCTCCATTTTTCTCTTTTTAACAGATTTAGATTAGACCATATGAGATCACTTAACATGGGAAACACTGCTCTTTTATTCAACATAACATTGTCGATCTACATTTTATTCAGCTTTGCGGTAACACAATCGGCCCCTGAAAGTGCTTTAGTCACAGAGCTTCCTGGGTTCGATGGAATTTTCCCTTCCAAACACTATTCTGGGTATGATTACTCTTTTTACGGTTTTATATTTAAGTTATTTTTCTTTTTAATTGATTAGTTTCTACCTATGTTTATTCCACTTTTCTGGGTTTTCATTTGTAGGTACGTGCCAATAGCTGGAACTAGCGGGAAGAAATTATTTTACTACTTTGTTCTTTCTGAAAGAAATCCACTAGAGGATCCAGTGGTTCTCTGGCTCAATGGCGGGCCGGGTTGCTCCAGCTTTGATGGATTCGTATATGAGCATGGTATGCACAACGCCATAATATGAGTTTCTCTCTGTAATTTAATGTAGTATCATATAATGTTGATAAGAATATAACGATAAGCTGGTCTATTTCTGACTCCTATAATTCACTATTCTGGGTTAAAGAAAGAAGATTGATTGAAATTTGAAATCTTGTATTTATTATATTGACTTATTAGAACTACTTTATTGAGTTGAAGTGGACATATTTCCTATATTTGGAATGATTTTCATCCCTAAATGTTTCCTGTTATTGTTCCATTTCTCTTCATTTATGTAGTTTAGATCCTTTCAGTACTTGTGAATTTGATTACTGTGGAATGAAATACATAAATCCACTCAATTTTAGTTGCTTTTGAAAATTGAAATGAATCTTTTTTTTTTTGTGTGTTTCTTATAACCATGATTTACTCAGTTTCCTTTCTAAAAATTATCATTTGGCTGTTCTTTTTTTCTTGTTCTTTTTCTTTTTTACTTTTTGGCCTAGGATAGTAGTTGCCTGACTTTTGATCCCTTACATCATCTGTTGTTATCTGAGGGCGCATTATATAATTGGGTTTTTTCCTTTATTATACTCCCTTTGTGGCATGAAAATAGTATCATTTGCTAAATTTTTTTTTATTTATAGTAGTATAAAATGATACATTGTCTTCAAGTTTGACATCATAACACATAGAACAAAGACACATCCTTCATAGTTGCAAATTTTGCTACGGAATACAATGTCTATAGATGGTGTACCAAGTCAACCACATGCTGTTACTCTAGTCGATTAGCTACTTTATTTTCTTAGACATTTTTCTTGGACTAATTTGTTGAAGAATATTTTGATTACATTCTTTAGGTCCCTTCAGTTTTGAAAAGGGAAAGTCACAGGGAAGCCTTCTGAAGCTTCATCTCAATCCGTACAGCTGGTCCAAGGTTATAACTTATTTATGAATTAAACTGCATATATTTTGCTTATCTGTAGGTATTTTTCTCATTATTAAAGACATTTAATATTATTGGATAAATATTTACGGTTTTACTTAATTTTCAGTTTTGCATTCCATTTGTTTTCTTAATGAAATTGTGTGCTAATGATTATTACTTGCTAGGTTTCCAATATTATATATTTGGACTCTCCTGCTGGTGTTGGATTTTCATACTCAGGAAATAATGCTGATTACATTACTGGAGACCAAAAGACTGCTTATGACTCACATACATTTCTCCTCAAGGTATCTTTTGAATAAATGAACAAAGAAAATAAAAGAGCGTAAAAAGTTTGAATATTTTATTTTAGTGATTTTATATCCTAGAGTGTTTATTTTCTATAATCATCTGCTTGTGGCTAGTGGTTTGAGCTGTACCCAGAGTTTCTTGCAAACCCATTTTTTATAACTGGTGAATCATATGCTGGAGTATATGTTCCAACTCTGGCCTTTGAAGTTGTTAAAGGTATTTCTTCTGATATTTAAGCTGCATACATTCTGGGAGAAAGAAACCTAATTTGAAGTTATGGATCTTTTATAGGTATTGATGCCAGTGTAAAGCCTGTACTCAATTTCAAGGTATGTAATTTGAAACACTGTCCTGATCAATATTAAGTCTTTAGCTGCAGCCTTAATATGCTGTATACAGGGTTACATGGTGGGAAATGGAGTTACAGATGATGAGTTTGATGGTAATGCTCTTGTTCCGTTCGCTCATGGGATGGGGCTAATCTCAGATGATCTCTTTCAGGTGATTGGATTCTTTGGGTCTGATCATTGGCATAAAAGATTACTTTTAATAAATTTGGATAAAAACTTTATACACCTCTCTCATACTATCTGCTATGAAGATGATGAGCATCTGTATCACTATAGTTGTTGCTGTTTGAAGATATTGATGTATCATTACTTTTACAGTTTTATGATCTGGTCCTAGAAAATTACTTTTGCTATTAAGGGTACACGATAGTTATATAGCCTAAATGAAAATTATGTGTGCTAGTTAGTTGTTCATAAAATTGGTGCTTTTTGATATCAACATCAAATTCAAAAGTAAAGCAGATTTACAAAGTTAACTTTCACCACCTTGTTTCACTGCAACATTTATCTGATACTTCATGCTACATGTGACAGGAGGTTATTACTGAGTGTAATGGAAATTATTATAATCCTGCCAGTGCCAATTGTGAAGACAAGCTTGTGAAAGTTGATGATGTAAGATACTACCTTCTACTCTCTCCGTCCCGGGATAAAAGTCCTAGTAGACTTTTCACGCATATTAAGAAGATGAATGAAATGACAAAATTGTCCATAATAATGTCATTAATTATTTCCAATGTAGGTGAGAGAGTGACTTTCTAGTTTTTCAATTCAAAATATTTTCGGCACATAACTAATTATACTTATTGAATATGGAGAGAGAATTAGAATAAGAAAAATATGAGATATTTAATACTAAGGGTATAATAGGAAAATTGTGTAAAAGTTTGGTTATTAAAGGAAAGTGCACATTTAACATGGACTACTCAAAATAGTAATAAGGACTTTTATCTTGGGATGAAGGGAGTATTATTTTAGAAAAGAGTTCTCAGATATATTGTTTTCTTACTTGTGGAATTTAACTAAACACAGGACATTGGGAATTTAAACATATATGACATTCTAGAACCATGTTATCATGGCACAGAAAGTAAGATTACAACTGGTTCCAAGAGATTGCCACAAAGCTTCAGGAAATTAGGTGAGACTGAAAGACCTCTTCCTGTGAGAACGAGAATGTTTGGCCGTGCATGGCCTTTACTGAGCTCCAGTGAGAGATGGAATTGTCCCAACTTGGCCACAACTTCTTAATAGCGGGAATGTCCCATGCACGGTAAATACTCATTTATTATCGAGAATGGGTTTTAGTCTGGTGGTCTTACAATAGTTTTTATTTTCATTTTTTTAAATTTTTATTAATTCACAACATAACATGTCTCTACCATGTGCCTCATTATGGCAGTTAATCCTCAACTTTTTAAACGATTAAATAGGTGTTCCTGTTTCATCTCTTCAAACCTGTTGTCATCGACAACCTGGGAGGTTTCCATCTTTCTTATATATAAGCCCCTACTCCACCCTCCCACAGTTTTAACCTTTTGAAATAATGCATTCCAGTAATCTAGTTCAATTTTAAATTTGTTAAGAAAGCAATTTCACGTTACTTTTGCTTATGAATTAGAGAAGGTTTTGACATAGAAGGATGGAAGTCATGGTCTTATGAACACTCATCCTCTAAATCTTTAGGTCCATATATGTATCTCATTCTGCTTAGCTGTTTCTCATAAAATTAATTTTGTTTTTTATATATTTTATACATGATAAAGCAACTTTTCAAAAAAAGTGCATTCCATTTCCAAACAGGGCTTTCATTACAACTCAAAGAATCATTTTCTTATATTTTTCTTGTTATCAAAGTGGGTGATATTTGATCATTTCAAAGAAAGAAATTACTTCTCTATGAAAGAATAAAAAGATGTAGTTGGCCATCTTGATAAACAGTTTTCTAATAAAAGTCAGAAGCAAAACTCTTCTTTTTATTAAGACCAAATAGTTTATTCAACTACTCATTGGGCACCAATGAATATACATTCCAGTTGAAATATAATTATGGGCTTTGTGTGTTCATGGGTTTCTGTAACCCAGTCCACTGACTCTTGTTTAATCTAGTCAAATGCTCTGTTCCTTTTCTCCATTGCCATAGTTTTGCATTTTTCTCTGCCTTTAATGATTGTCTACCTTGTTAGAATTAGTTTAAAAGCATTTTTATGACTGAAATTCAACATGCAGAATGATGAAGTTGCAACTTTATGGCTGAACAATGAAGCAGTTCGGAAAGCGATCCACGCTGAAAATGTATGGTTCACCATCTCAACTTCTGAATGTTTTTTGAAGCATTGATTTGACTCAATTTCCATTGATACATCAGGAAAGTGTGGCTGGCACTTGGGAGTTATGCACGGGAAGAATTATATTTGACCATGATACTGGGAGCATGATCAAGTATCACAAGAACCTCACTTCCCGCGGTATTCGGGCACTCATATTCAGGTATATTTGCATCTATAATGTCATTGTGTACTTTTTTGCTTGGCTACATTAGTGTGGAACACTTATTACCAGCATTTAATGAACGGGGTACTGTTGTTCTGAATAAGGGCACGGTCTTAGATGTCTTGTGCATTCCACCGTAGGTAATGTTTTTCGTAGCCCTTCCCGTTTCGCATGTCCAATCAACCTTGTTCCTATTAACAACTTTACCTCTATCCTTTGCTTGTGCATTACATTGTTAACCAAAAATGGCTAAGTGCTGTTGCTCAAGCAACAGTAAGAGTTCAGAATTCATGGCTGAAATTGGGTCAAAACTGATTGCATACATTCCTAAATAAAGCCAAAGATTAGGTTTTAAATGGGTGCTTCTCCCAAACCTCATGTTAGCATGTCACTCATTTGAGTACAACCTGCCTCTTTTATTGCTAACCCTTGCACTTGGGGCTTGGGTGGAAAAGTGGCCCTGCAACTACTTGGGATCTACTGGCCGAGATATTCCCAAGTTCCATTCTAGTTCTTCTTACTATGCCATATCTACTGGGAAGTATGCCACTTTCAATGAAACAAGGCAAATTTACTATTTGATGGCTGCGTGACTCTTTCATATGGTTTTCCAGACAGCAACTAGCTTCATAATTAACACCCCTGTACACTGTAGATAGGAAGGTAGCCTCTATGGCACTGAATTGCTAAACACACGTCTTCCAGTGTCTGAACCTATTTTCTCATGGAAAGTGAAGAATATACTATATATCAAAAGAAATTAATGAAGTAATTCTGAAGAGAGAGCTAGGAATGTTTAGAGAAGGAAATAATTATGAAGGGAAAAAAAATTATTATGATGAAAATGTATAATCCTTGGACTTGTTTTTACAACATCATTTGATGGTTTAGTCTAGTATTCATGATTATTAATGCAAACTAAATTTTGTGGCAGTGGGGATCATGATATGTGTGTGCCTTACACTGGAAGTGAAGCATGGACAAGATCAATGGGATATAAGATTGTGGATGAGTGGAGGCCTTGGACTGCAAATGGACAAGTCGCTGGGTATTATCTGTTTATGAGATTTTCTTGTCAATGTTTGGAATATTTTATCATTGTTTTTTGAGTGATTTATTAATGATTCTTTTAGGAGAGAAACCATAAGAGGGGAAAGTAAAAGAGAGAAAAAACAAACAGAATGAATACTCAATTTCTAATTCCAGTTATTATATGTTGTTTACACAAGGCAAAATATTTGACTAATTTTTACAAATTTAATGGGGGTGCAGATACATCCAAGGGTACGACAACAATCTGACTTTTCTCACAGTTAAGGTACATGTGCAAAATGGTCAATTTTTATAAAATTAAGTAGGCCTGATATTATTATTAAGCTTGAATAAATGCACTGTAATGTTGATACAGGGATCTGGTCATACGGTGGCCGAGTATAAACCAAGAGAGGCATTGGCGTTTTATAACAGTTGGTTGAAGGGAGAAAGAATTTGAAACAGTTGTCCTGATTTTCCGGAGAATGAATGAGAAATAAGGAAGGAATATACTACTAGTATTTTAAAAGCCTACTCTTCTTCCTCTTCCTTCTTGGGTGAAGAGTAGAGTGATGATCATGATTCATGACATGGAAGAAGAAAATATGTAGGCTTGATTTGCGATGTTATTAACTGATAATTAGAGTAGTATATTGCATCTGCAAAATCTGTGTGGATAGGATATATAAAAGAATCCTTCTTGAAAAACTAATGTTAGTGTAAATGTTTGTTTTCCCCCTTCCATATTCGTAGATTAGGGTGCAAATATTACTACTACTATATTTTATCATAGGCTTAGGACTTGTGGGGTGGGGTATTAATTATTGTATCATGTATATGATATTACATTTAAACACATGGTGAAAAATAAATTTTATGATTAATAATTTTTGTTATATAATATATAATTATATTAATTAATATGTCCTTCGACTTTAAAAATTAATTAAATTATAGAGGGAGGGAGGGAGGGAGGGAGGGACTTAAATATTATTTAAATACATAACATAATTTTTTTTAGGAAAAGAATCCTATGCTATCCTCTGTTTAGGTAAGATAATAAACGTGAACAATGATGGAGTACAATTGAATTGAATAGAATAAAATGGTGAATTTTGAACGGGGACCCTCCTGAAAATCTTAAAAGAGATATATATACTCCAGTCCAGATGAATTAATCTATATAACTAAATAGGAGTACTAGTAAGTACTCCGCTTAACCAAGACCGATTCGTCTTGTCCCATCCGTTACAATATCGTCTCTCTTTTGCTTCAAGCTTTTCCCTTCACCTCCGCATTTCTTCATAAATCTTCTTCTTCACACAACCAAACTACTCAAACCAGACGATCCGTACCGTTCCGACTTTTCGCTTTGAACAAATCCACTGACTCCCACTCCTTCGATATCGTTGTGATTGGTGCCGGAATCATCGGGTTGACTATTGCCCGTCAACTTCTCCTCCACTCGGATCTATCCATTGCAGTTGTCGACGCCGCCGTACCTTGTGCCGGCGCTACCGGTGCAGGTATTCTCTGTTTACTGTTGTACTGGATATGTAGTGAGTTTAATCTCTATCAGAAACTTTATTTGGAAGTAATTTCAGTGCACTGGTTGATTGATTTGAAATATTTAGGTAATGAAACAGGAAATGTAATTTTAATTACTCGTAATGGTTTGACATTTACCATACTTGAACACCTTGAGTTTGGCTGTAAGTTGTATATTTTTTGAGTTTCGCTCGTTAGTTTCAAGTTTTAGTTGAGCTTAATTAAGTTTTTCCAAGCTCGATTCATGTAATTTTACCCAAGTATGTAATACAAGGTACGATAGTTTGAAGGAGTTTGTAAAATATTTATATGATTTGTATTTGATGGAGCATATACACACTTAAATTGAACTTGGACTAGTCTAGTTAAGTTTTTCTTAATTAATAGTCAGACCTTGCTTGGATGGCTCATTAGTGGAGTAAAATCGGGTCCTTAATGAGATTGAGTTCAGGTTGAGTTTCAAGCTGTACAATTTATGTATTTTCTTGCAAGGTAGAGTTATATGAAATATGATGTTATGATGGCTAATTTAAGGTTGTACAAGTATACATTTCTTTTCCTGAAGCCTGATTGGTTGTAGGATGTGTACACCTTTCTGATTGGCATTTGAGCCGGTTCCAGGGCAGGGCTACATATGGATGGTACACAAAACACCTGGGACTGATAAGTGGGAGCTAGCAACACGAAGCCGTAAACTGTGGGAGGATTTCGCTGAGAGCATTCAGCATCAAGGATTGAATCCTTTAGACATACTGGGTTGGAAGAAGACCGGTGAGTTCTATTTTCTTGCTTATAGAAAAATATCTGGAATAGTGCAATGTACAAACAGAGTGAGAATGAAATAATATATAATCTCTGGTCTTATACAATATTGTGGGTATGCTAGTATTATCATTAGTTAACTCTATATTTTGGCAAGATAAATTGGCATTTATGCCCACTTTCAAACTTGCATTATTATAAATCTTCCTATAATGTCTTTGTCTTGTGTTATACTTTCTGATATAGCTTAATATGAAATGTTATTGATAGAGTAAACTCTTGACTCTAATCTTATTAACTGAATGTATTTCATATGATATGCTTGTGAAAGTTTAGTATTAGTTAAAGAAATTATTTTTAATCAACAGGGAGCTTGTTAGTTGGTAAAACAGCTGATGAATCAGTCATGTTAAAAAGGAGGGTGGAACAGCTATTTGAAGCTGGGCTAAAGGCAGAGTTCTTGTCTAGCAGTGATTTGCTGGTACAGGAACCTGCACTTATGCTTGAGAAAGAAGGTGGGGCGGTCTTTCTGCCCGAAGACTACCAGTTGGATGCACGACAAACAGTTGCCTTTATTGAGAAGGTCCTTTTAAAGTTTCTCCCCTAACAACAGCCCATAGTTTACTCATTTTGGAAGTGCTTTTATGTAGATGCTATGCATTGACTGTATATTTACTTATTTAGTGTAAATTTGGTTCACAATTCACATGTAGGCTAACAGACAGTTTGCAACTGAAGGCAGATATAGGGAGTATTATCATGAGCCAATGAATGGTTTGTTAAGGTTAGTTGTTAATTTTTTTATGGCTTAAATATAAATTATTACGGGTTAAATACACTTTTCCCCACTCTACTACTTTACAAATACATCACTGAAGTGAATTTTTTTTGCGGTCAACTCATTGAACTATTACTTTTTTACAAAAATTGAAATTTCCGTCTAAAAGTGTTAAAAGTTAACGGAATGTTTATGTGGCACCACGTCAGATGCTTAGATGGACACATCAAATGCTTAGGTGGATATTCAACAATTAAAAAACACAACAATTGTCAATTCTATAACAAATAGATAACCAAAATATAAATCAAATTAATGTACATAACAAATAATTAAATTAATAATAAATACATTAATGTATAATTTTTACAAATATATTTATATAAATTATTGAATTCATATTATTTTTTTAATTTTTAAATAATTTAAGTTCATTTTAAAAATATTAAATTATCTAATATTTTGAAATGGAGGGATTATTATTATTATTACCATATTCCTTATTCCTTTTTCCAGATAAAAGAGAAAAAAAATAAAAATTTCATCTTCCTCGTAACCTCCATCGGCCGCCACCATCATCCATAACCACCACCATCAACAACTCAATGGTAAAATAAACACCACCATCAACCAAGGATTCCGATGGTAAACTAAATTGCAGAACAAAGTACTAGTGAAATTAGGACAACCGAGGTCATGTAAATTTATTAAAAAACCAAATATTCAATCATGGAGGCATCTATTTGGGGGAAACTGAAGGGTTCTGGTTCAACAATTAGTTTATTATTGGTAAATCCAGAACACATGCTCGAATCTTTAGGGTTTGGATATTCAATCATGGAGGCATCTATTTGAGGGAAACTGAAGGGTTTGATGATGGGGGAGGAGTGAGTAAGCAACGGTCTGGGATTTGGGCCTTCTTCATCATCGAAAATTGAGATCTTTCATTGCAGCCTTCGCTGTCGTTGCTGTCGGAAGTGGTGTTGGTTGTGTGGAGCTTGGTTGTTGGTATATAGAAGTCAAAATCTAAGAGCACTAACAAAATGAAAAGAATTGATGGGATGGAGTGGTGTAAGAAGAAATTAGTAGAAAGAAAATGGAAGTTGGTGTTGTTGCTGTCGATTTTGGTGTGTTGATGATGATGATGATTTGGGGCTAAGATGTGAAGGATAGAAACAAGGATGAGAGAGACGAAGGCTAGAGAAAGGTTGAGATGTTGCTTTGAATATTTAGTTTTTTTTTAATTTTATTTTCCATGCGGCAAGTTAACTTGACAAACACATGACATGGACACCACATCCCAATCACGTGCCTTAATTCTGTTAAAAGTCAACTTAATTAACAAAAAATGTAACGGATTGCAAAAAAATTGTAGTTCAATGAGTTAATTGTAAAAAAATTCACTTCAGTGATGTATTTATAAATTGACCCCTAGTAGAGTGGGGAAAAGTGTATTTAACTCAAATTATTACCCTAAACTATTACTCTTTTTCTGCTTCAGTGATTCATCTTTCAATTTTGTCAAAATTAGATGATTAAACTATTAATTTTTTTCACTTTAGTTCAATTAAAACGTCATTCAGAAATTGAGGACGGGGCATACTGATGTGACGAATCAATCTCTATGTGTAATTAAAAAAATAGGTTTTTGATGAAGTTACTTTCAATTATATTAGATTAAGGGACAAAAAAGTAAAAGAACAAACAATAAGATTTAAAAAATAACAAATATCTAATCTAACAATTTATAATAACTAAATAATATTTCAAAAAACAAACAAATTGCTCAATGGGTTCAACCATGTCAAGATCCATTACAAAATGAAAACAAAAAATAATAGTAAAACTAAAAATGAAAACAAAATTAAAACAGACTAGATTCTCTCTCAAACCCAAATAGAACATCCTATATAAAATGAAAGAAAACTTCATGAGATAAAGTCCAACTCCTAGAATATATACATACAAATCCAGCCACAAAATTAGTAATAAAAAACCCATAAAAACCATCTCTGATCTATCACTTTTTGAAAGTCGAGTTGCACAACAAACCCAATCATCCATCAATCTAAATTGGTATGCTCAACAATCTACTCTATTTCTCTCTCTTTATACAACTAAGATGAACAATGGCACAATTAGAGGAGAAGAAGAAGAAGATGGGAGAAGATCGTAAAAAAAATTTTTCTCTCTTTTTTAAAAAATTAGCTGCTTGTGTTTGATAACGGATGGGTGAGTGGCAATGATAAGGTATGGTGGTCGTGGTCGGTGATGGCCGATGGGTTCAGTGTTGTGGTGGGACCTATGATGATTGAGATGAAGGAATTAACGGTGGCAATATTAATTATTGTGAGTTTGGGTTTTGAAGGTGATGAATGAGATTTGAGATGTGTTTATTATGTTATCGATTGATTAGGGTCTTTTCTTGGGATTATTTCGATTAGGAGGGAAGAGATTTGAATCGATAGATCATGGGAGAAGAGGATTGAAGGAGTTATTTTATTTTGGTTTAATTTAATGTAAGATAAAAGATGGTTGGACAATTTTACCCTTCAATATACCATGAATTTAAAAAAAAAAATTGAAATAACTTTTTTAATGACATATAAGTTGGAGATGGGCCACTCAAGGATCCATGTCATCAATTTATGACATGGCATGTACAATTGGACGAATGTGAAAAAAATTAATAGTTTAATCATATAATTGACAAAATTGAAAGGTGAAAAAGGGTAATAGTTTAGGGTAGTAATTTATATTTAAGCCTTTCTTTATGGAACTAAATTTTTAATATTGAAACCGAATGGAAAATGTAATATTAATTATGGAAGGGTTCGGGAGCAAACATAACTAGTTTAATTGCTGTTATACATGTTCAGATCTGGTAGCAGTGGAGAGGTCAAAGCTGTCCAGACTTCTAAGAATACTTTGACCAGTAGGAAGGCAGTTATATTTGCAACTGGTTGTTGGACTGGGTCTTTGATGCCTAACCTGATTAGGGACGCAACAATGGAATTTGCTGTTCCTGTAAAGCCTCGAAAGGTTAGAATCTAGTATGAGGAACCAACATGATTTCAAATTTCTAAATATTTTTGGCTTATATGCTTGATTGCTTAAGGTCCCTTGTCTCTCCATGCCAAGCAGATTTGTATGTGCGTGCATTTCTACCTTATGATTTTTTCTTATTTTCCTTGCCCGTAACATGAAAAAAACAAGTTTATTCCTTTGTTTGTGGGCTGCAGTAGTCTCTTAACGAGTAACTTTTTTAGGATAAACAGATTTGAGTATATTGCTCCGTCCAACACTTGAATAAAGTTTCCTCTCTCCCATCCAATTATAATTCGTGTTGAAGCATTCAACCTGAAACTAATTGGCATTGGCCATTGGTGAAGTAACTCGCATTGCCTATACGTCTATACACCATAGTGAAAACTTCACTTACCAATTCAGGATATCATATTCTCAAGAATCCCCTACATGTGTTTCCTAACTCGACCAATCATGGACAATGTAGTATGTGTGGGTTGATGGGTCCATCAAACACATTGACGAAAGTTCTACGGGATTATACTAAAGCATTGAACACAAAACCAATTGGTTTTAGGTGGAGTAGCTCATAGGGTTTATAATATGCTGAACTGCAAGGTCAGATGTAGTTTATTAAATCTCAACAATTCTCTTAGTGAACAGGAAAAAAGAATTCCAGGTTGAACACTTCTTTATATATTGGGATCTTTATGTTATTCCGTATGAACTTAATTTAAGCATAAATGTCAAAGATATATATGCATTCATCATTTCATCCTAAAAAGGTTCATGAAAAAAAAACTTGGTTTGTCTAAGTTCACTTTTTTATTCACAAATTTGGTGAGTGTGACACTCTTCAAGTCTTCATTATGCACTTACTGTTGACCTGGTTTTACACCTTTGTTTTGACGTGTTCCAACTTCCATAGACTAAAATATTGTGGTAATTGTGACGATTAAGTTGTTTGGAGATGTGCTTTCTTCATATTTCTTGGGCAATGAAGTAACCAAGGCAAGTATTTTCTAAGTCAAATAGCTACTTAGTAATCTTTCTACCCTGCTCATAATTTCAAGATTTTGTTACGTCAATCGACATTAGTTTGATGAATAATCTCAATGTTCCTTAGTTATGATCTACGTGACAGGGTCACTTGCTTGTGGTAGAGAATTTTGATTCCTTCAAGCTGAATCATGGTCTAATGGAGGTCGGTTATGTCAATCATCAAGCTGCAACCCTACAATCCTCTGCTTCTGATTCAGGACCCGTGCACCATGCAGAAACTACGTCAGTTTCAATGACAGCCACCATCGATACATTGGGAAACCTTATTCTCGGTAAACTATTCTATATTTGAAGTTTCGTTGCTTCCCATTCTGTTTTTCTTCGGCAAAACTAATGATTTACCTTGAAGTTGGACGCTTTTATTGAATATTGATTGAACTTTTAATTTTTTAAATTAACTCACTGAACTAATTTTTATTTTCAAATTGGGTCATTCCATTAAAAAAAGTTGACAGACGTTAAAATATTGCTTATGTGGCGCTGACGTGGCAAAAAATAAAAAATATTGCTTATGTGGCAAATAAAATCAAAAACAAATTTTAAAAATAAAAAAAATTAACATTTTAAAGTTTTAAAAATAATAAAAACATAATAAAATAACAAAAACAAAAAAATCAAAATATCTTTTCTTCTTCAACTAAAAAGATTTAACTATCTTGATTATTTGGCAAAATCAGAATTTTTTAAAAATAGATTTTTTTAAAAACATAATTTGTTAAAAATAGAAATTTTTAAAACAGATTTTTTCAAAAAATAGACTTTTTTAAAAACAGAATTTTTAAAAATATACTTTTTTAAAAACAGATTTTAAAAAAAAACAGAATTCTATTTTTTTTAAAAATCTGTTTTTAAAAAGTTCCTTTTAAAAAAAATTCTGTTTTTAAAAAATGTTTTTGAAAAATTATATTTTTTATAGAATTCTGTTTTTAAAAAGTTCTATTTTAAAAAAATCTGTTTTAAAAAAAATCCTTTTTAAAAATTCTGTTTTTAAAAAATTCTGTTTTTAAAAAAAACTGTTTTTAACAAATTCTACTTTTTAAAAAATTATGTTTTTAAAAAAAATTCTGTTTTTGCCAAATAATCAAGATGGTTAAATCTTTTTAGTTGAAGAAGAAAAGATATTTTAATTTTTTGTTTTATTTTATTATGTTTTTGTTATTTTTAAAACTTTAAAATGTTAATTTTTTATTTTTAAAATCTGTTTTTGATTTTTTTTTTGCCACATAAGCAATATTTTTTATTTCTTTGCTAACGTCTGTCAACTTTTTTTAACGGAATGACCCAATTTGAAAATAAAAATTAGTTCAATGAGTTAATTTGAAAAATTAAAAGTTCAATCTGTTATTCAATAAAACGTGCCAACTTCGGTGGCCAAATCATTAGTTTTGCCCTTTTTCTTCTCTTTTTGTTTCTTGTCTAATAAATATTACTTTTCTGCTGCTGTTTTTTTTATATTTTCTAGAAAGAAGAAAAGACAAACATCGAAATAAAAACTTTAGATTTAAATTATGTTAATTGCTTGACCAGGATCAAACGTTTTCAGATTCTGATGAGTAGAATGGCATTGAAATTGTATTATGTGCATGAGAACATGAGGATGACAAACAAAATCTGAGCTGAATAGTGTGTATATATTTATTGAGAGTGAGTAATGGCAATCAAGATATAGAAGCTAAAAATGTTTCTCATTAGTTGTACTCTCCGACCAAAAAATGCAGAATTTAAACAACCTTGGTTAATTTAGATAATAGTCGGGCAACAACTAAACAGATAGCAAAGAAGAGATTATGCTAGTGCATCTTCAATTCTTTATAAATGTTTTTTCTAACAAATTAAGTCACGATATTTCTCTTGGATAACCAGTTGTGCTCATTGATAACTGATGCTTTGGTCAGTTTTGTAATTTAACAAATTTAGGGTAAACAATGATATGATCATCAAATTTTGTTAGTATAATGTAAAATTGAAGATCCAACAAAAATATGTTGAAGTTGTATAACTCATAGATTAAGAGACTACCAAGGTAGCGTGCCTCACAGATAAGGCGGTAAAATGAGCAAACAGTTCGGGCTCGATTCGTACTCGACAAAAAGTTCGATTCGAACTCGAGTCGAAATATAAATGAGTCAAATATGAACAAATTTTAAAGTTCGATAATTTACTTGAACCTCCTCAAATTGTAATTTTCTATTAATATTTGGATCTTATTCGTTCGAAAAGTTCAAACTGTTCGAGCTCGATTCGAGATCGTGCTCGACTCGGTAGCTGAACGAGCTTCAATCAAATCTTATTTTATACTCGATAAATTTTGTGAACCAAATCTGAGCAACTCAATACTTGGTTCGACTCGGTTCATTTATACCCTTTCTCACAGGAATCCTACCTAAATTTTGGCACCATGAGACAACTACAGAATGAGTTAACTCATACGTTGGCCAATTTTGCCATTTTTTACTTCTCAATACAGGTAAAAAAGTATTCCCAACTTTTGAGATGGTTGTGTTTTGTAAAAGCTCACTGTTAATTCAGAAGCTTACTATTACATGGTATTTTGATGCTAGTATGACTATTAATATCCGATTGTTTTATAGTTCATTTAAAGGATTATCCAGGCCATCTCTTCCTATGTCACTTGGATTGTTAATTAGTCGATAGTTTCTATTTCAATATCTCTGTCTCTGTCTAGTAGAAAATTATTATGTATTGTTAGAGTTTTTGTCAGATTTTTTATACACTGTCTTGGAATGGCTAATGTTTATTCACTCTGCAATATTCTTCAGTCTGATTGCTGTCTTTTCAGGGAGTAGCCGGCAGCTAGTTGGGTTCAGCACAGAAATAGATGAATCCATAATCAATCGCATATGGGAGCGAGCAGGGGTATTCTTTCCTTCTTTGAGAGAACTTTCTCTTGGAAATCTTAGCAAAAACAGGAAAGTGAGAGTAGGATTAAGACCTTACAGTAAGTGTGCAGTGAATAAAGAATAATTCTCATTTGTTAATGTGAATAATGAGTATTGATAAAATAGGAGATATGATGTTTATCACCTGTCAACTGATGTAATCATTTAATATTTTATATTGGTTTAGTGCCTGATGGGAAGCCAGTGATTGGTCCGGTTCCTGGATTATTAAATGTATTTGTTGCTGCTGGACATGAAGGAGAGAGGCTTGCTTTGGTAATTCTTATACTCATCTATCTTCCTCTGCTGCCAGATTTAAGTCTTCCAAAAATATATGCAGTTATTAATTTATTATGTGTAGCATGTAGTGAGTGATCTAGTCATTTTGGTATATATCTCTTACAGTACAAACCCATAATTGCACTAGTTTCTTACCTGTTCCAGAAGTAATATAAGAATCTTTTTTTAACATTTTCCAATTTTCATCAGGCTTTGGGAACTGCTGAGATGATTAGTGATATGGTGTTAGGAAATCCTTTAAAAGTTGATCATGCCCCGTATATGCTGCGTGGTGCACGTTGTTGATTGCAGGCATGCAGGAGTGTTAGTCTAGGGCCATAAATAGATGTTAGAATTTTCTTATAAAGAATCCAATACCTCAACCTCCCGTGGCTACAATGTATGGATAAATCAGATTTATAATCTTTTTTCTTGAATAAACGGATATAATCTTATTATAGGGTAGATTCTTTGAATTTTTCTAGGCTGGCAATTTGGGTGAATCATGATTACTAGTAATCCTGTTTCGAAATTTATTTTATCTCAAGCGAATGGACTAAATCCTAAATGAAATATGAAGTTTCGAATTTCTGGAGACTGAAGCATATTATTCTTCATACTTGTTTCCAGGACTAATAATTTTGTTTGACAATGTGCTAGAATTTGGTGGCTCCTGCATAATATAGTTGTATTGGTTTTATGAAGCTTTCATTTCATAGTACCCAAAACGTGATTTTAATATCTCTACTATATTCATAAAAATTGAAAGTGTTGATATTTCACTTAATTAAGAGCCGGGCTCTATTAATGCCCTCTTTATATGTAACTGGGGCAGTGACTGCAGATAATTGCGAATTTCTGATAAAAATTACAAGGATCCATGCTGCGTTTATGGGCTGCCTGCTAGAATCCTCCTCCTGAGTCCTGATCAAAAGAAGAGGAAATTGGTAATCCTATTACACCACCCAAACACGATCTCTATATAATGATCAGTTACTAGTCAAGAGAGCACTTTTGTCATACTAATGGAAGCTTTAGAGTGGTATAATCTTGTATTATTCAGAGTCCTCAGCATGGTTTATTCTTCCTCTTCAAAAAGATATAGAGTTCAGCAGTGGGACATCGCTTCATTCCAAGTAATCACCAATTTACTGAACATGATTTTAGATCTCCCATTGTCTATCGAGTTAAAGCTAATAAGATGGAGTAGTTTTGTTTTGGGTGATCTGTAGATGATGAATCCAGTTAGTTACGAACGAGGCATATTTCTTCTCACACATAAAAGGAATCTAGATAAACAAGAACAATATTAACAACCTAGAGCGGATACTGGAAGGAAGGCTACGTACGTACGGATGAAGATGTTCCAATTAATTTATCAAATTGTTGGGTACAAAAAGACTACCGGCGAAAACACCCCATGGCCATGGAATTAAGATGAGTGAATATAGAGTTAGTACTGATTTGGAGTATTTAATACCAGTTGCCAGACCCAGTTGAGGCATGCACTTAATGAGCACTAAGGTAGGTAGGTAGGTAGGTACGTGGTGTGACGCCCTAAAATTGTGTATACATCATCCATCTTGGGTAGTCGGATCGTAGTGCAAATTTAAATCTGACTTACTAATATAAGCGTAGGTATGCAATCTGACGTAAAGCGTGAGTTTGAATACAAATATTGTCTACTAGAGATTATACTGAACTCAAAAAGAAGTCCTCATTACAATTATTATCACACTATTTCACGAGAATAGTGAGGACTACTAATGTTATCCTCTGGACCATTACTCCGCTCCCAGACTCGTCCCAAATTTATATTCTCATTTCACGAGAAACGGTGAAAAAGAAAGGGTGAGCTCAACTATTTCGATGAAATATTATGACTAAGATAATGCGAGAATAAATTATCATTAGCTCTGAATGATGTTAAAGCGATAAAATATAATGAACATCAAGTTTAACTACAGGTGAACCAAAGATCCATTAAAAAAGTCAGTAGAAAATAAAATCTACTATCTTTTATGATTTAAAAGGTTTTTCATCATTTTATTATATTTGAGACTCGACTTTAATAATATTTCACATCATCGAATCACCCCACTACTCTGACGAGGATATTCTTTAGTATCGCGACCACAATTATTCATGCACTACTGGGCGAGAATATTCTTTAATTCATTAATTAATGGTATATTTGTGTATTCATTAATGGTCATGATCATGCCAACAACCATCCATCAATGCACTACACGGCCCATGAGGATTTTTACCACATTTTGTAACATTACTGGTCGTGATTACACGAATAGTCTCTCAGTATTAATCATACCAAGTCCATCTACGCACTACTGCTTCTGGTGCCAGATGACTTTCAACATAATATAAACATGAGGATGATGACAATGATATAAGAATTCAATAAAACAAGTTCAAGAATTAATTTATCTAGGAACCAATAACATCAAAATCGTCGACACGATCTTTGCTTTGTAGAGTAAAATTCAAGAATCTTTGAGAAGAATATTTCCATGAAAGGATCTTTGGATGAAGCCGCAAATATCGAGGATATTCCACTAATTTCATGGAGTATAGAAGTCAAAGTTTTAACCAACTAGGTATAATAAAGAATGGAATAACAAAAGAAATCACCATAAATGCGATGAGGCCTTGCGAGGCGAGTTATTCAATGAGAATAATAAATAACGGAACCAGGTCCGCGTAAAAGCAGCATGCGGGATATTCAACGTAATAATAAAGAATGAAACCGGTCGGCGTAAAAACGCATGACGGGATATTCCAACGAGAATAATAATAAAAGAATGGAACCAGTCCGGCGTAAAACACACGCAGAGGATGTTCGAGGATGTTCCAATGGAATAATAGAAGAATGTCACCAAGTATAGTAATAAAGAATGTCACATATATAAACCGAGAGTTATTCCAACGAGAATAATAAGCGATGGAATAACAACAGTTCTCTTCATGAATAAGAAAGAATAACACCCTTACTTTTTTGGTAGGAGATTGAATCTTTGCGATGGTGTAGTAACAAAATACTCTTCTTCTTTCTCTCTTATTCTCTATATACTTTCTCTCTACATAAGCTTGAATGAATTAAGTGAAAAATAATGAAGCACTAGGCCTCTATTTATAGAAGATTTATAAACACTTTTGCCGCCATGTGAAAAGCGTGAGTGGCTTGACGACGGTGATGTGAAAAGAAAAGTGGTTCGGCCTTTTGTAATGTGAAATGACAAGTTGTTTCGGCGCTTTGTAATGTGAAACGACAAGTGGTTCGGCGCTGTAATGTGAAACGACAAGTGGTTCGACGCTTAATGTAAAACGGTGGTTCGATTTAATATAATGAAGTAATCGACGTCGGTAAAGGTAATTACTATTAACGAAGGTAATTACTATTCACAAAGGTAATTACTATTGACGAAGGTAATTACTATTGACGAAGAGACTCTTAGATGATGACATATGGGCCCCCATAAAATAATCAAACTTACCACAAACGTCTCATATGAGACTCTTTATATACATCGAGGATTGAATAAATATTACCACAAATCATTTTATTTTTAATCAACACATATTTAATCTTTCAACAATTATTAATCATTTATAACTTGTCGTCTCAATTATTGATTTAATACTATAACATATTATACACGGATGATCTTGTGATAATAATTGAATCGATAATATAAGAGATATGATCGGCCAATTCTTTATGTAGCAATAATTGAGCATAGGTGAGTGACTTCTCACGTAAGCATCGATAATCAATATCGTGTCTTCTTATCTGACTCTGGCAGTATTCTTTGTACTTTTACTACTAGAGGGTAGTTCAGCGGTTTTAACGGTAACACCTCTGTAGTTATTTTTATAGAAAGATAATTTTGTCGTTTTCTAACTACGACAATACTTAGTTAATAGGGTCCACCAATGATTGGTAGTCGTCACGAATATTCCCAAACAAAAGAATATTCCCAGACCAAAGCGAATATTTTATAACAATTTGCTTACTTTGCAAAATTTATAAATATTACCCACAACTATAACATTATATCAAATTTATTCCATAATATTCAAAAATAATATTTATAGAAAATTCATTTTATTTATAAAAGTTGGGGTCTTACTGACCTCCCTTCTTATGAAATTTAAGCCCTCGAAATTAGAATGCGTTACTGGTATGTCGAAGAGGTAAGGATACCTTGATTTCATTTGATTCTAACTCCCAAGTCATTTCCTCAACATCGTGGTTCCTCCACAAAACTTTGACTTGAGGTATAACCTTGGGCGTAGAATATGTTCCTTCTTATCCAAGATTTGAGCAGGAACCTCTTCATACGTCAAATCTTCCGCTATTTCGTCCGGTCTAACTTCGATAATGTGGTTCGGGTCTTTCACATATTTACGTAACATGGATATGTGAAAAACGTTATGAACACGAGACATACTTGGCGGTAAAAGCGAGTCATAGGCCCACGATTCTACTCGATCGAGGATTAAAATGGGCCGATGAATCGAGGATTGAGTTTTCCTCTCTTTCCAAATCTTGTAACTCCTTTCCATGGAAGCAACTCTTATGAACACATGATCTCTATATATCGAATTCCACGTCCTTTCGATGAAGATCGGCATAACTCTTTTATATCGATTTTGTGAGGTTTTTATCGTTGTCGGGATCGTTTGAATCTTTTCCGTAGTATACGTACCAACTCGGTCCCAACAACGTTGCTTCACCCACCTCATCCGAAAGCATCTTGGAGAACGACACTTTTATTCCATACAACGCTTGAATGGAGCCATGTCAATACTTGCTTGATAAGCTGTTGTTGTAGGAAAACTCCACCAATGGTAAGAACTTCATCCTAACTTCCTTGAAATCAAGGACACGAGTCTTAATAGATCTTGAGAGTTTGAATAGTCCTCTCCATTTGTCCGTCCGTCGAGGATGATATCTTGAAAGCTAAATCGTGAAGTCTGTGCCCATAGCTTTTTGCAAACTAACCCAAAATCGTGAAGTGAATCTTGGGTCTCGATCGAAACTATGGATCTGGCATACCATGCGATCTTACAATCTCGTTTATGTACATACTGACGAAGACGTTCAAGTGTATAAGTTTCTCGTGTCGGTAAGAAATGAAGCGGACTTGGTCGATCTATCAACAATGACCCAAATCGCATCTATGCCTTGAAAACCTTAGGAAGGCCGTGCTTGAAATCCATGGTAATGTGCTCCCACTTCCATTTTGGAATTTCAAGTGGTTGCTGATGGACCTTTTGGTACTTGATGCTCGCTTTTTAACTTCGTTGACAAGTTAGACACCTTGAGATAAACAATATTATCTCTCTCTCTTCGTATTGCTCCACCAAAATGTATGGCGAATATCATGATACATTTGGTACTCCCGAGATGGATTGCAAATGGTGTGTTGTGCGCCTCCATCATGATATTATACTTTAAATCGAGTCGTTAGGAACACAAAGTGCAGAGTTGACTCGAAATATTCCTTCTTCATCGATTCTTGCTTGGCGTAGCACCTTTTTGCACTTTCTTTCATCGCATCGGCTCCAGTGCGTAGCTTGAAGCGACTTTAACTTTATCGATTAAAGTCGGTTCTATTCGTATACTTTCGCTATCATCATCATCGTCCACAGTCTTTAACTCTATCTCCATCCTTTGCAAGTCAAACAAAATGGGCCTTTGCGTTGATAATATCGCTTTTCGTGCTTGCGTATGATCTTACTACTTTCGATCGTCGTCGGCTACCACGTTCGCTTTTCGGGATGGTATTGGATGGATGGTATGATCATAATCTTTCAGCAGTTCAAGCCAACGTCGTTGTCGCGTGTTGAGTTCCTTTTGAGTGAAGAAATATTTGAGGCTTTTATGATCCGTAAAGATCTCCACTTTCTCCCCATCTGAGTAATGCCTCCAAATTTTAAGTCTGAAAACAACAAATACCGCCAATTCTAGATCATGAGTAGGATAATTCCTCTCATATTCTTTGAGTTGTCGCGAGGCATAAAGCTATAACTTTTCCATGTTGCATGAGAACACATCCCAACCCTTTGCTCGAAGCATCATTGTAGATGACAAATCCTCAAGAGCAGGATGGTATTGTCGAGCAGTCTTTGAAATAAGTCTCCTCTTGAGTTCTTGAAAACTCTTCTCACATTCTTCGCTCCAATAGAACTTTGTATCTTTAAAGTCAATTTGAGTCGATGGAGTAGCGATTAGAGAAAATCCTTCCACGAATCTCCGATAATAACCAAATTAAACCGAAAAGCTACGTGCTTGATCCATCGATTTAGGTTGTTCCCGACTTTGAATAGCTTGATCTTTCTTTGGGTCAACGGATATTCCATGACTTGATACCACGTGCCCAAAGAATGCTACTTCTTCAAGACGAACTCGCATTTCTTGACTTGGCATAAAGCTTATATTCACGAAGCTTTTGGAGTGTCGACCTCAAGTGTTGCTTCATGATCTTCACGATTTTTGGAATAAATAAGGATGTCATCAATAAAAACGACCACAAAGTGATCGAAATATTCCTTGAATACTCGGTTCATCATATCCATGAAAGGCGGCGGGGCATTAGTCGATCGAAAGGACATGACTAGGAATTCATAATGCCGTCTGGGGAGTTACGAAAGTCGTCTTTGGAATGTCGGTGGTTCTAATCTTCAATTGGTGATATCCTAACGAAGATCGATCTTTGAAAAGAATTTGGCTCCTTACAAAATTGGTCAAACAGGTCATCAATACGTGGCAATGGATACCTATTTTTGATGGTGACATGATTGACTCCAGATAATCAATACAAAGTCGCATACTCCCATCTTTCTTCTTCACGAATAGAGCGAGGCACCCCGAGGAGAAGTACTAGGGCGAATAAAGCCAATGTCTAACAATTCCTGCATTGGGTCTTTAACTCACGAAGTTCAATAGAGCCATTCGATATGGGGCTTTGGAAATAGGTTTTGTCTGCAGGTTTTGAAGTCGATACAAAATTCAATTTCACGCTCTGGGGGTAGGCGAGGAAGTTCTTGAGAATCGTCGGAAATTTATTAACAATAGAAATATCGTTCAAAAGCGGCGTATTTTGTTTAAATCGTGACATGAGCTAAGAAAGCTTGACATCCATTTTTCAATAAGCGAATAGCTTTATGTCTTGAGATGGCCGTGATTGATTTTAATGGTTTGGTCGCAGAATTAGCATAATAGGTTGGTTAGGAATATGAAAGCTAACAACCTTACGAAAATAATCAATTTTGCATGATAAGTAGTTAACCAATCAATCCACAGAATCACGTCAAATCTGAGTATTTTTAATGAAATAAGATCGACGGGTAATGTGAGGTGCAGATTTGAACCAAACAAGACTTATAAGCGATGGATGTAATGAAGGTTTCTCCCAACGGAGTTTCCACAGATAAGTCAAAGTCTAATTTCTCCGGTCAAATTTAATCGATGGCGCAAGTAGGAGAAATAAAAGAATGGGTAGAACAGGTATCAAATAAAGTATAGACTTCATTAGAGTTTATGATAAGCTTACACCGTGATGACCTCATTCGGGTTCTTTTGCTCTGGAGGTCACAACAAATGCTCTCCCTTGCACTCTGGGTTTGACTTTTACGGGGCGACCTTTGGTGCCTCCATCCTAGCTTGAATTTGTCTTGATGGCAACAAATCGAGCTAAGTGACCTTCTTTTCCACAATTATAACATGCTTTGAATGACGTGGCGCGATTTGATCGATGTGTCCCTCTCCTCGCATTTGAAGCATATGATGGGTGGTCTTTCTCCTTCCTTAACAACGGGTCTTTGGTCTTGACGTCTTTCCATCATTGTTGAATCTCCTTTTCTTGAAATGTCCATTCTTATTGTTTTAGCCACGATTACCACCGAGTGGTTACCATATCTCGGCTTTGTTGATTCCTCCACGCTTGTTGTCACCGCTTGATGACTACTCTCATTGGTATTATAATTTTGTCATTTTTCTTTCTCTTTTAGTTAAGGTTGACTCGTTATCGCGCTCCACTAATCGAGCCCTATTTACAACATCTCGAATACAAACACGGTTTATCGAGAAATAAGATGTTGGCGTATCTCCGACTTCAACCTCTTAAAAACATTCACGCCATTCTCTCTTCATTATCCACCAGTGGGGCCTATGGCCCCGTGATAACTCATAAATTTTGCCTCGTGTTGCGACACGGTCGTATTGTTTTGTTCGACTTGATAAACTCCACCTCCTTCATGTGGCGAATACTTTCGGGAAAGTATTTGTTGTTGAAACGACTCTCTGGAACTTCTCCCAAGATATCTTGATCTGGCGGGTTGAGTCGTTTCTGATTCCCACCAATGTCTCCTCTCTCGCCATGACATAAAAGCGTGAAGAACCTTTTGCTCCTCGGAGCATCCCAGAGACATCAAATATATTGGTAATCTGCTTTATCCATGCTTAGCGAAGTGGTTTTGGCTCTCCTTAAACTCCGGTGGTCCCAGGCTCCTTGAATTGTTTAGCGGTGACCACCCGAGAGTTTTCGTGTTTCCACCTACGTTTTGGGCGAGAGTCGCTCTCTCGCTTTCTTTGTTGCATAAATTACAAAAGCCTCGAACATTTGATCATTCATCATTTGGTCGGTGTTGTTGTTTGCGTGAGGATTATCGCCTTCTGATGCACATTATCCTGATTATTGATATGTGGTGAATCAACGATCGCTTTGTGCTCCATTCTTATTCTCAACATTCTCGGATGTCATTTTGAGATCTTGCCACAAAACAAAAGGTTAATTGACATATAACATATTATCCTATATTACGTGAGCCACCAATAAATATAGCACATAAACTTGGGTAGGTCATACTTAGCGAAGGTATTCCCGTCTCTCCCTCTCTAGTACTATTCTCACATCTTAGCGGGGATCATATCCTAAGCTCGATACCTACTCTTGTGGCGCCCCCAAAATTAGGTATACATCACCCATCTTGGGTAGTCGGATCGTAGTGCGAATTTAAATCTGACTTACTAATATAAGCGTAGGTATGCAATCTGACATAAAGCGTGAGTTTGAATACAAATATTGTCTACTAGAGATTATCTGAAACTCAAAAGAAGTCCTCATTACAATTATTATCACACTATTTCACGAGAATAGTGAGGACTACTAATGTTATCCTCGGACCATTACTCTGTTCCCAGACTAAATCCCAAATTTATATTCTCATTTCACGAAGAAAACGGTGAAAGAAAGGGTGAGCTCAACTAGCTTCGATGAAAAATATTATGACTAAGATAATGCGAGAATAAATTATCATTAGCCTCTGTGATGTTAAGCGATAAAATATAATGAACATCAAGTTTAACTACTGATGAACCAACAATCCATTAAAAGAGTCAGTAGAAAATAAAATCTACTATCTTTTATGATTTAAAAGGTTTTTCATCAACTTTGTTATAATTTGAGACTCGACTTTAATAAATATTTCACATCATCGAATCACCCTGCTTACTTCTGCCGAGGATATTCTTTAGTATCACGACCACAATTATTCATGCCTTCTACGGGCGAGAATATTTGTGTATTCATTAATAGTCATGATCATGCCAACAAGCGTCCATCAATGCCTTCTACAGACCCTTTGAGGATTTTTACCACATCATTTGTAACATTACGGTCGTGATTACACCGAATAGTCTCGGTCATAATCATACCAAGTCCATCTATGCTTCTGAGGCCACGATGACTTTCAACATAATATAAACATGAGGATGATGACAATGATATAAGAATTGATAAAACAAGTTCAAGAATTAATTTATCTAGGAACCAATAACATCAAAATCTATCGACATGATCTTTGCTTTGTGAGAGTAAAATTCAAAAATCTTGAGAAGAATATTTCCATGAAAGGATCTTTGGATGAAGCCTTGAATATCGAGGATATTCCACTAATTTCATGGAGTATAGAAGTCAAAGTTTTAACCAATTGGGTATAATAAAGAATGGAATAACAAAAGAAATCACCATAAATGCGATAGGCCCATGCAGGCGAGTTATTCCAATGTAATAATAAATAACGGAACGATTCGGCGTAAAAGCATTGCGACGGGATATTCAAACAAATAATAAATAACGGAACCGGTCGGCGGCGTAAAACGCATGCAGACGGGATATTCAAACAAAATAATAAAGAATGGAACCGGTCCGGTGTAAAACCACGAGACGAATATTCAACAGAATAATAATAAAGAATGGGAACCGGTCCGGTAAAAACACATGCAGACGGGATGTTCCAATGAGATAATAGAAGAATGTCACCAAGTATAGGGTAAACCACGTATCTGAGTTATTCCAATGAGAATAATAAGCGATGGAATAACAACGATTCTCTTCGTGAATAAGAAAGAATAACACCCTTACTTTTGGTAGGAGATTGAATCTGCGATAGTGTAGTAACAAAATACTCTTCTTCTCTCTCTTATTCTCTCTATACTTTCTCTCTCTATATAAGCTTGAATGAATTAAGTGAAAAATAATGAAGCACTAGGCCTCTATTTATAGAAGATTTCTAGCTTAAGCTTTTGCCACGTGAAAAAATGAGTGGCTTGACGGTATTTGGTGATGTGAAAAGAAAAGTGGTTTGGCGCTTTGTAATGTGAAGCGACAAGTGGTTCGGCCTTTGTAATGTGTGAAGCGACAAGTGGTTCGGCCTTTGTAATGTGAAACGACAAGTGGTTCGGCCTTTTATATATAAACGGCAAGTGGTTTGACGTCTGGTAAAGTAATTACTATTGACGAAGGTAATTACTATTCACAAAGGTAATTACTATTAGCGAAGGTAATTACTTATTGACGAAGAGACTCTTAGATGATGACATATGAGGCCCCATAAAAATAATCAAACTTACCACAAACGTCTCATATGAGACTCTTTATATACATCGAGGATTGAATAAATATTACCACAAATCATTTTATTTTTAATCAACACATATTTAATCTTTCAACAATTATTAATCATTTATAACTTAAATCTCAATTATTGATTTAATACTATAACATATTATCTGAGATGATCTTTGTGACAATAATTGAATCGATAATATAAGAGATATGATCGTGATTCTTGTAGCAATAATTGAGCGTAAATGAGTGACTTCTCACGTAAGCATCAATAATCAATATCGTGTCTTCTTATCTGACTCTGGCGTATTCTCGTACTTTTACTACTGGGTAGTTCAACGGTTTTAACGATAATACATTTGCCGTTATTTTTATTGAAAGATAATTTTGTCGTTTTCTAACTACGACAATACTTAGTTAATAGGGGTCCACTAATGATTGGCGTCACGAATATTCCCACAAAAGTTAATAATATTCCCGACTAAACGAATATTTTATATAACAACTTTGTTACTTTGCAAAATTTATAAATATTACCCACAATTATAACATTATATCAAATTTATTCTATAATATTCAAAAATAATATTTATAGAAAATTCATCTTTATTTATAAACGTTGGGGTCTTACACGTAGGTAGCAACATGAAATCATTTTTACATTACTGTGAAAATGATTATAAGCATACTAATTTTTCTTCTTCTATTTGTAGGCTGCAGAATTCGATACAAAGAGCCAAAATCATTACTGGTTTAACCAGTTCGAGCTCAAGGAGAAGAGAATGAAATCATGGACTTGGAATTTTAACATTTAAGTTATAGGGTTTGAGATTTAGAGTTTAAGGTTTATTCACCTTTATTTTGTATATACATAAATTTATATGGTTTAAACTGTTAAATTTGTTTCATAAAATTAGATATGTTTTTCCTTTTTGCTTATGTTCGTCTCAAACTTTCTAGTATCAAGTGGCAGTGTAGTAGAGTGGAATGAAAATAAAGGCAATTAGTATTTTTACATGTATTTTTTATATTTTCACATGATCTTCTCTCACATGAGCATACAGTGGGTGTCACTTTCATGTGATAAAAATCGTGAAAAAATAGAAACACATAATGTGAAAATAATCTTCCCCAAAATAAATCCATCTTCTCCTTGTTGATTGTGTTTTATCACATCTTATGTAACAAGGCGAATGAGTATAATTAGGCTATCCGTAGAGTTCGATAAAACTCGGCTTAATTAAATTCGACTCAAACTCGTTATATGAGTCGAAATCGAATAAGTTTCTTTACCTAATTAGTTAAACAAACTAAGCTTGAACAATGAGTTGTCGAACTTGAGAAACAAGTCTAACTCATTTAAATATTAATTAATTATATTTTTATTTTATAATAATAAAGTCAAACGAGTTTGATTAGGCTCAACTCTTTTACGTCTTACTTACGTTGGAACTTGACTTTGTACACCAAAACTCTTAAGTCTTGAGTTTTAATTTTATGGTTATGGTTATAGTGGTCCACTTAGTTGATGAGTTGTTGATTAGGGGATAGTGAACAAGTTCATGTTTTTAATAAAATTAATTTATAAATTGGCAAATTCATCCATTCGGAATATTTGACAGACATAATTTAAAAATAAAATTGGACCGAAGCTTGGTAATATACTAACATATGAGAACTCAACTTACCCTCCGGCCTCCTTGAGCATCATTATGTTGGTAAACTAACAACATAATTATGTAACTTAGGTGGTTGTATTTGATAAAATTAAATGTTCAAATCTGAATAGTTTAGATATCTGAATAATATAAAGTATTTGTTTAAAATTGTATTTGAATGAAAAAATAGTGTTTGACAATTAATTTTTATAAAATATCTGAATAACACTATTTTACTATTTTAACCCTCCACCCACTATATTCAATTTCAACAAAAAACTCTTCTCTATCTTCTTCCCTTCATTCTTTCTCTTTCCTTTGAACTTCTTCAATACCAGAATTCACAAACAATTCGATTAATCCCAGAATTCAATGAATCCCATAAATAGTTTTACGATATTATGATCCTATTGAATTAATATCAATTTTAGTAATGTAAGACCCCAACTTTTATAAATAAAGATGAATTTTCTATAAATATCATTTTTGAATATTATGGAGTAAATTTGATATAATGTTATAGTTGTGGGTAATATTTATAAATTTTACAAAAGTACGTAAGTTGTTATATAATATTTGATTGGTTGGGGAATATTCGTTTTAACGGGGAATATTCGTGCATAACGGCACAATCATCGTTAATGGACCCTACAAATTATTATTGTCGATTAAGAAAACGACAAAAATACTTTATGAAAATAACGGCGAAGTTTTACCATTAATCATTGAAACACCCTGTTAAAAGTAAAGAATATGTCTGAATAAGACAAGATTATCACACGATATTGATTATTGTTGCTTATGTGATAAGTGTAACGACCCCAAAATAGGTCCATTCCATCCAACCCATTCTCGAGTCATGCGCCAAATATATGGTACGAAAAACAACTATAACTTTATTACAACAATTGTCGTGCAAAATACAACAACACATATTTTGTGAGTTTTGATACCAATATATACCAAATGTAACTCGGACACCAACTTGGATAACACCTCACATTGATACCTTTTACATAAAGTACATACCAAAAAAATTTTTTAGAAATTAGAATCTTTGGGAAGTCTTCGAGAAACCTTCGTATACGGGAGGCCATGCTTTTAGGTTATGGTAGATATCATATAGCCACGTAAATTATCCTTGGTTGATTAATAGACCCCAAAGAAAAACGAGAAGATTACTATCATATTCTTCCCAATGGCGAGTCTTCTCTCGATCTATCATTATCTCCAATTGCCTCAAATTGAGAATTATACTTCAAACAAACACCAAGATCATATAGGTAGTGCTCAGTAAATATACTCGACAAGTGGATGAAAGACAACCACGTCTTATGATAACACGAAGTTTGTATGTCATTAGACATCTTGTATGATAGTGACAAAACACCCTTCCAAAGTTGGGTTAGCCTCACCCTATTTAATTCACCAAAAATAACTATTAAATGATGTATAAAATACAACACACTAAAGCCCTCAATAAAATTATTTTCATACTCTTTTGGGAGAACCTCAACAACTATAGACCACCGCTTCTATTCCCTTGTTATCTCTCGGCCAACCCAAATTACACTTTTATTACTTCGAAGGAATTGTGAAACACAAGGGTGAAAGACAACTAGCTTCGATAAAGAATATTATGACTAAAGATAAATAAATTATCAATAGTCTTCATCGATGTAAATCGAGAGATTTAGAACATATGGTAGATGATAAAACTTTTCAACCATAGTTGCGGTGAACGAAGCAATCCATTAAAAGAGTCAAATAGACTATAAAGTCTATTGTCTTCTCCACGTTAAAAGTCCACCAACAATGTTTTATCCTCAGTAACATCAATCAACAGCCTTTCCACAATCATATGAATAACTCATAATCATAATTGTGATTCTAAATTCCTCTTCTCACCCGGAATGAAGATAATTTTCATCACCGCCTTTACACAAACATCAAATATCCTCGGTTATACCAAATCACGCCTCTGCTCATAATCATACTAATAAATTCATCTTTGCACCACGGGTAAAAGATATTCATCAACAGATTCATCTTTACACTACTGGCAAAGATATTCAACAACAGTCATCTTTGCATTACGAGCCAAAGATATTCATCAATAATTCATCTTTGCCCTACAAAAGCAAAGATATTCAACAACAGTCATCTTTGCATTACGAGCCAAAGATATTCATCAATAATTCATCTTTGCTACTACTGCTAAAGATATTCAACAACAGTCATCTTTGCATTCTGAGCCAAAGATATTCATCAATAATTCATCTTTTGCCTACAAAGCAAAAGATATTCAACAAACAGTCATCTTTGTACAACGAGCCAAAGATATTCATATATCAAAGAAATACATAATCATCTCGTAAGTTATATAACAATAATTATAACCATGTTGATCAATTCACCTTTGCACTTAAGTTAAAAATATTCAATTGTAAATTCAATGGTCATGATCATACCAATCACAATTCAACTTTTTCCTCTCGGCCAAAGAGAACCTATGGTCACGATCATACCAATAATCTACCCATCTTTACACTCAAGTCAAAGAGAATATCATCATTAGGGTTATAAGAATGTTATATAAAATAATATAATCAAAACATCTAGATTTAATCTCAAGAGTAATATTCATAAATCAACTATAATTTGGTTAGAAAAAAAACCAATTTTTCGTGAATAGTACCCGTGTTAAATACATAGTCCCGTGATATCGCGTAGTAACCTCGATACGAAAAGATAAAGTTTCATAATAAAATTCATATCCATATTTATAACACCTTAATCCAAATATTATAAATCACTTAGAAATCTCATAATCTAATATTATTAATATTATAATAATATTTTAATCATTTCTCAAACTTATAAACAATTTAATTAAATTGTTTACACTTTACTAATTAATGCATTTAATCATCATAAAATGCCAAACTCATAAAATTTCATCACCAATAACTAAAACCCTCATCAAAAATCTGCATATACCTCATATATGATTCTCAATCCATAAAATCATATTTTCTAATTTTCTTACTTCACATAACATATTTAATTCATTTACTCATAACTAGAACATTTTCATGAAAAATACCAAATCAGTTCCAAAAATATTTTTTTTCTGGGATTTAGCATAACATAGTCCCATATTGAACATATATTTTTCTCAGAATTTTAAAAATTCATTTACTATTTTTCATATGGCCAAAACCACCGAATATTTAAATATTTATCATAAATTATACTTTTATCCAAAAATTCTGAAATTTACACGGTATACTGATATTATATAGATGTACTCCCAATAAAATTTTCATCAATTTTGGAGTTAATCACAAGGAGTTATAAGCGGTTACTTTTAAAATAGTCTTTTTCTCATAAAATTCATAACTCTCAATCTATACATCCAAAATCGCCATTTTGGACACAATATATAAAACTCATCAAATTATCATTTCAAATTTTTTCAGAATTTTGAAGATCCAGAAAATTTTCGAAACTAAAAATAATAATAACCCTTAAAATCCTTCTATCCCTTACCTCAAAAAAAGCGATCTTGACTGGAATAATATTTGAATCGAACTTGCACCGTATATAGAATACTCAAAGTATACTCACAAGAATACGCTCAATATATCGAGAGAAATAGAGAGAAACTTCGCTTTAAATGTGATTTTCAATTCTAACCCAAGCACCCTATTTATAGGAAAATCTTTAAACCAAAAGCAGAAAATTTAATAAAATATTAATATAATTATACAAATTTTCCTTAGCCCACCTTTTGGTCAAAACACCAGCCACACATGTTAATGATGTCCAAAAAATACAAAAACGTTTTTCTTAACAAAAATAATTTAAACTCCCAAAATTAATTATTTGAACTTGAACTTCAATAATTCATAATAAATAAATGGCGCTTTCATCAGAAAATTCGAATCTCGCGATTTTTATATAGAAATTCAATTCTCTACAACTTTGCGAAGAAAGTTTTTCCAAATTCCAAATAGAAATTGACCAAATCCACAAACGTGATTTTTCTGTTTATAATCAAATTTCTATTCGATAATTGTGTCCACCAACACACAAAACATGTATTAAACATTTAACGCCACAAAAATACTCTCTCCTCCTCATATACTCATATATCCCACATTCATTGTAAAAATATATCCGTTAATATATTATTAAAATAATATATTTAAATGAATTATTTTATCGAAAAAGATAAAATATTAATTTTCAATAATTGTCGTTTTAAAAATTTTCTCCATCTATATCCACATAAAATCAATATTTTCCTGATCATATAAATCAATAATTAATTATTCACAAATAATATTACAGAATCACAATATTGACAACCGCGCAGTTCAGGAAAGAGAACTTTCCGATAAAATTTCTTCTTCTTTGGCCTTTGATTAGATATCAAACCTCTCCTTGTATGTAACTTTTCTAGAGCATCGCTAATAATGTTATCTAATAATATTATTCGATAATAATATAATTATTAGCGATAAAGAAAAATACCGCAGAATGACAATTATCAAACAACAATGAATATAAAATATCAACGTTGATTTATTAACTCAATAAAATAATCTTTGAGCAATAATTACATTAACTTATTATTGAGTAGTGTCTTCTTCTGAAAAAAAAAAATTATCACGCTTGCATGAATAAGACTTTAAATAAGAATCTTCGTGAATAATGAACTCATGAATAATGAACTCGTGAATAATGAACTCATGAATAATAAGAATCGTGAATAATAGAATCTAATGAATAATGAACTCGCTGAATAAGTAATTATAAAAATTGAATACTTTTATTTCATAAAATTAGCCTTACTGATAAGTCAACCGATTGTTGTTATTTTATGAATTTCGTTTCTGCTTTTTAAAATAATCGGTAAAAATTATTTAATATTATAAATGTGGGGGACCACATGTTGAAAATGAAATTGGATGAAATTGTGTTTGGACGAGTGGTTGGATGCTGAGAAAGGAAAGGTTCAATTATTAAGTTTATTATTATTATAGGTTTGTTTTATATGTATATATATATAGAAGTATTAAATATATATATATATATATATATATATATATATATATATATATATATGATAATGATGATTTTGGATGGGTGGAATTCACGGGAGTATTACCCGTGACAAATTTTTAAACACATGTTATATATATATATATATAAATATATATATATATTATATTTTATTTAAAAGATTTTCTTTTAAATATAATTCGTCCGATTAAAAAGTAAATTAATCCTGATAGTGCTCATAAAATAGAATTCTTATCGCGATCCATTCTTCTATAAATAAACTCATTCCTTCATTATTTCTTACAAATTAACTAAACTCTAAAAGAAAGAAATTATAGAGAAATTTATAGAAAAGTATTCTCGCCCACTCTCTACTCTTATATTCAGGTTTTACTAGAACGTGAAATTATTATTTAACTTCAGATTCATGAAAAAAAACTTCATTATTCCATTCTTTATTATTCTGCTGTAATAACTAAGATATCGCGATTTCACTTATATACTGGTGACGACATTTTTTTAATATTCCGCTTTTATTATTATTTTGTTGGAATATCCTGCGCAAGGCGTTCTGTGGAATTCTGCTTCTTCTTTATTATTATTCATTTGGAATATCCTCGTCATGCAGGCGTTTCTGTGACCTTTGCCCGCTTTTTATTATTCTCATTGGAACATCCCGGTCTGCAATTTAATTTCGCCGACCCTTGCCCGTTACATTTATTAATGTTAGAATAACTCGCCACGCTAAATCTGCATTTACGTACGATTTTTTTTTCATTATTCCATTCATTATTATCTTCAATTGGTTAAAGTTTTGATTTATCTACTCCATAAAATTAGTGGAATATCATTTGATATTTCATGGCTTCATCCACTATCTTTTCATGTAAATATTCTTCAAGCGTTCTTGAATTTTACTTTCTGCAAAAAGATGTCGTGTTGATTTTTGGGCGTTATCGATTCCCTTGGATAAATTAATTAACGAAGCTTGTTTTATTAAATTCTTATATCATTATCATCATCCTCACGTTTATATTATATTATGTTGAAAGTTCAATACGTGGCGTGTAGATGCGTAGATGAACTTGGTATGATTATATGGCGAATTATTCAGTGAATCATGGCCATGATATTCTGAAAAACGATGTGGTAAAAGTCGCCATCATCTCGTAGTCGTTGATGGATGATTGTTGGCGTGATCATGGCCATTTAATGAATCTGCTTGAACGTCTCTTTGGGCGTAAAGATACGTGGATAATTTGTGATCGCGATCTTAAAGAATATCCTATCAGTAGTGTAGTGGTGATTCAATGATGTGGATTATTTATTAAGTCTAGAATCCAATGATAAAAGTCGTAAAAACATTTTAAACCATAAAAGATAGTAGATTTTATTCTATCATTGATTTCTTCCAATGGATTCTTTGTTCATTGCAGCTTAAACTCGATGTTTGTTATATTTTATCGCTTTAACTTATTTGTTGCTTGCTTAATGATAATTTATTTTCGTTATCTTGGTCATAATATTTTTCTTTTGAAATTGAAATTTCACCCTTTCTTTCAATCGTTTTCTTCTTGAAATGAGAATATAGTTGGACGAGAGATGATAGTATTAGTAGTCACTCATTTATTACGTTAAATAATGTGATAATAATTGTAATGAGGATTTCTTTTGAGTTTGATACTCTCTACAGTAAATGATATTTCAGATTCAAACTCATGATTTATGTTTTATCGTTATACACTGCGTAATTATATTATTAAGTTGATTTGAATTACATCTACGATATCTGGCGACTCAAGATGAGTGATATATATACTAATTTTAGAGGCGTTCTGAGTAAAGTATTTTTATACATGTATAATAATGGTAATTTGCACCCTTTAATTAAATAAAAAAAATTATATATTCACATATTTTCATGTTCTATTTATATGGTTTAAAATTATAATTGGTTTGAAATAAATGGATTTTATGACACCAGGTAGAGTAGTATTTTGCCCATAACAAAATTATAAAAAAAAGGCAACACGAGATGTAGATTTGCCCAACTACCGCCTACTGGAGCTAAATTGCGAAGAAGCTCTCTTTATTACCTCCCAAAAGATAAATTTTAGAGAAAAAGCCTTTTGGTATTGTATAAACTTCTGTTGGCAGTCGCCTATCTTTTCTCTCTAGCAATTTCAACTTTTGAATCTCTGGCCTTTCGCCGGAACCCCTAATTCCTGTACACACATTCATATACACAAGAAGATCTCGTATCATTGTATTCTCAAATTCTAGGGTCGCTCTGTCGCATCTTGTTGGAGCCGTTGATTTAGGGAATTGACATCGCTGTGATTGATCACCGACGCCAGTACTCAACGAGTATCGTCGTCTGGGTCTGGGTCTGGGTGATGGAAGAATTGAATATGATAATGGTAATGGTGATATGTTGATGGTGCCGTTGTGGTGGTCTGGCTATGGAAATCGAAGTGAAGGGAGAGGAAGAAAAGGGTTATGATAGATTTGGGAATATGGAAATTGAAGAGGCAGAGGGATATAATAGGATTTTTGTAATATTGAAGAGGTTATTTTTGTCCAAAAATAGTCAATTTCGTTCATATCCACCTCTTATTAGTATAGAGTTCATATCCACCTCTTATTAGTATAGATTTATATTTGTCCCTCACCGATTAGAAGAAGACATTAAGGGTCAATTTTTTTTTTACCAAATATGTTTAGTATCTGAGCGAGCGAATCAAAGATACTTCTATTAGGAGGCCTAGGCTTTCATGACAAAGCCCAGCCCAGCCCAGCCCAGCCCAGGTAAGATTAAGAAACCCTAATCGCTCTCGCTGGCTGCTACCTATGCTATGCTTTATATAGACGGACATACATAACATTCGTCCTCATATATAATATAACCCCTAGCTAGCTGCGCTTTCTATATGTCTGTCTTGAATCATCCTCGGGGCTCCGGTCCGGTCGGTAAGTGTCTCGTGTTTCATGTTTCTGTTAAGAAATGAAAAAGCAAGTCAGCTTCTTGATTGGATCTGATCTGGTTCAGTCAATTATAATATATTTATAAACTTGCGACATAAATTTATTCCAGTATCACTCGCCTGAATCTGATTCCTTGTCCTAATTTTTCAGTATCACTCGCCTGAATCTGATTCCTTGTCCTAATTTTTCAGGCCCTTATTATTCTGGCACATCGTTATATTCTTATCAATTTCTTATATTATTATTTTTCTTGGTAATTGTATTCGTTTTGTTTTGTTTGGCAAACGCACTCTGTCCCAAAACCATCATCTTGATGAATGTTGTGAGGCAATTTCTACGTTTGCAAAATGAATGAATGGAATTCTCTTTTTTTATATGGGAGTATTTCCTTTTTCTAATTTAACTCCTCTATATGATCTTCCTCCTTGGTCATATCAGACACGTGATTGGATTACATTGCTCTTTGTTATTTTTTTCATGACTGTTTTACCAATGGAATAATAATTACTTTATTATGCTAATATTGATGCTACAAACTTCATTAGTTAATATATTAAGTACATTTTAATTTGTTTGTGACTGCAGTTAAAATTACTAAACAACCTATAACTAGAATGGTCATTCAGGATTTCATGAATTAATTTGAAAAGTAAAAAAAATGCATCACCAATTTTGTAAGAGTTTGACAACCCACTAATTTATTTTGGGCTTGGGGCTTACCCGATAAAATCACAAAAATAAATTTGGACCATGTGATAAAATTAATTTATGTTTAGATTATTTATTATTGATTCTCATTATTCAATTATTATTATTTCAGGGGAAAAGGGTATATGCACAGGTGTGCACATTTTTTTAACACAGCAGCTAAAAACGAGCTTCTCTCCTCCTTAATCGCGCATAAGAGCTTTTCATTAGGTCGAGCATCTGGCAGGATTTGAAGCTCCGGTGTCGATACGTCGCCGTTGCCCTCCTCATCGGCTCAGCTCAATAAGCCTGTCGACCGGAGTCCACCGACCGTTACCTTTGACAAGGTCCCCGACGATATCACTGGTTCTGATTCCAGTGAGTGTATTTTAGCCGCTTTTAACTTTTTTTTATAGGTTTTTCAGGTTTGGACCATACAGATTTGATTAAATTCTTTGAAGTTAATAATTGATTAGCTTTATTGGAAAATTAGTTTTTACAATGATTATGTTTCGCCGTGGAAATAATTACAAGAAAATGTTAAATGTGTCTTCAGATTGAATGGTGAATTATTCTGCAGAATAAGAATGTTTATAGTAATATATCATATGGATATTGGTGTTCAGAAGTTTAGTTTAAGTTTTATTGCATAATTAGGCACGTATATTTTGTTTTGTCCTTTTAATGATGTTTATGTTGCGAGGGACCATAATAAGTTCAATTGTTGAATTACACTAGATATTAGGAGTTGCATATCTATTTAGTTTATTTGAAGCTACAATTTAGTACCTTTAAATCTTTCAGATTCTTTTTTGGCAGTGATAAAAATATTATTACTGCAATAGTTGTTCATTCATTAAGGTGTTGTTCAAAGTTTGGAATGTTTGAGAGACAAGTAATAAAAAGGAAATAGAGAAATAAAAAGAGAGAAATAAACAAGATTTTTTGCAAGATCTATTGCACTTGGTTTTAGTAGTATACTTGATTTTGTGTTCATTGGTGGTCTTTTTCCTTCATTTCTCCCTCTTTTCAAGGTCTAAGAAAACCTAAAGAAGCATTGCTAAGGCACAGAAAAACTGTTGGGGAGTTGTGATGGCAACTTAATCTTCTTATTTATATTTTGTTTTGTTTTTGTTTCCAGTTGAGCCGAGTATTTTGACCTTTTTGTCAAAACTCATTTTCCTTATCTGAGCACAATCTTTTTACGAGTTTCAGCATGCCATTCTAAGAGGACACTCTTGTAATATAATTTTATGTGGTTTTATTTCTTCCCTGTTTAAGATGTTGCATCAAGAATTAATGCTGACAACATACTTGAAGAAAAGAATCCACAATATGATGCTATGCTCAGTCAAATGGTGGGGAGAATTCAATCCAAGTCTGGAGGGAAACCTGAGATGGGTGAGGTGAGTTTATTGAACTTGTTTAAGTTTATATATTTTTTATCTATCTAGGTTTATTGCCCTCCTTATCTGTTCTAATATGTTTCTCTTAATGCTAGATGGAGCTTAACTGTTTCAGACGACTTGTGAGGCCTTCTTTAATAGCTTGTCATATAACACAATTTCTTACTCTAGATTGCTTTTGATATAAAAAAGATAAATGCTCTTATTGCAGTATTCCTTAATGATTCAAATTTTTGGGTCATAGTAATGCTATTGGTAAAGCTACTTGGTTACCCATGGTAATCCAAGCAGTTGATTTAGCATATTTCACTTGGTCCGTTAAGCAATCATAGGAAACTAAATCCTTGCAGACAGATATCAAGTTCTAATATGCAATGTATGTCGAATACTGTGCGCTTTGCTTTGCTTGATAACATTAACTTTATCAGTTACTAGTCAAGAGAACTCAACTTACCCTCCGGCCTCCTTGAGCATAATTATGTTGGTAAACTAACAACATAATTATGTAACTTGGTAGTATATGGTATGGTAGATGATAGGCTTTCATGACAAAGCCCAGCCCAGCCCAGGTAAGATTAAGAAACCCTAATCGCTCTTGCTGGCTGCTACCTATGCTATGCTTTATATAAACAGACATACATAACATTTGTCCTCATATATAATATAACCCCTAGCTAGCTTTGCTTTCTATCTATCTATCTATCTATCTATCTATCTATCTATCTATCTATCTGTCTTGAATCATCCTCCGGGCTCCGGTCCGGTCGGTAAGTGTGTTGTGTTTCATGTTTCTGTTAAGAAATGAAAAAGCAAGTCAGCTTCTTGATTGGATCTGATCTGGTTCAGTCAATTATAATATATTTATAAACTTGCGACATAAATTTCTTCCAGTATCACTCGCCTGAATCTGATTCCTTGTCCTGATTTTTCAGGCCGTTATTATACTGGCACATCGTTATATTCTTATCAATTTCTTATATTATTAGTTTTCTTGGTAATTGTATTCATTTTGTTTTGTTTGGCAAACACACACTGTCCCAAAACCATCATCTTGATGAATGTTGTGAGGCAATTTCTACGTTTGCAAAATGAATGAATGGAATTCTCTATTTTTATACGAGATTATTTTCTTTTTCTAATTTAACTTCTCTATATGATCTTCCTCCTTTGGTCATATCAGACACGTGATTTGATTACATTACTCTTTGTTATTTTTTTCATGATTGTTTTACCAATGGAATAATAATTACTTAAGAGGGTACAAACTTCATTAGTTAATATATTAAGAAATTTTAATTTGTTTGTGACTGCAGTTAAACAACCTATAACTAGAATGATCATTCAGGATTTCATGAATTAATTTGAAAAAAAAACGCATCACCAATTTTGTAAGAGTTTGACAACCCACTAATTTATTTTGGGCTTACCCGATAAAATCACAAAAATAAATTTGGACCATGTGATAAAATTAATGCATGTTTAGATTATTTATTATTGATTCTCATTATTCAATTAATAATAATTATTATTATTATTAGGGAAAAATGGGTGTCGTGTAATTTTTTTTTTACACCAGCTAAAAACGAGCTTCTCTCTTGCTCTCGGTGTTTCAATTTTGGGTCATGTCCTGCCATATGTTCTTCCAAATTTTCAGGCTCACCTCACCCTCTGCATCTCCTTCATCTACCTGAGTTAGTTTGATGGGTTGTAGTCTGGAGAAGCGTCCTCAGCGGCGGTGTATCTTCTGTGAGGCTTTAACTGGATACAGAAAATGTATCCTGCTTGAATTTGAAAATCATAACTTGGACCATTCTTTTAGACCAAAATTTACATGAATTCCTTGTGAAACTTGTAAAGTAAAATATGCAGTCACCTAGAATACTCCTTTGGCTAATTAGAAATTCCCATGTAAGAAAATAAGGGAGTGAATTTTCTAATCCTTTTATATATTCAATATTGCTTGTCGGCATGCAAAGATTTTCTTGGAGGCTACATTTTTTAACATCTTTTTCTAAAATGAATTTAGTTGATTGGCAATCAATGCGTACTAAAAACTGCCAAATTTATAAACATTCGATCAAATGTATCAATATGATGCAACAATTATATATTGATGTTATTTGATATATGGATATATTGATATATTTTGATATCAAATATATTGATATTGTATCAAATGACAAATGTCTTGAATATATCAATATTGGTTCAAATGTATCAAAATGATGCCACAATGATAAATTGGCATAGTTTGATATATTGTCAACCAAATATATTAATGATAAAGCTAAAACAAATAAAAAAGAAGTTAAAAGGAATTACATAAAAAAAAGGAAAATTAAAATAAATAACTCCCGAAAATTCCAGGATGGGGGGTTATATGATCCCCCTAACCCCCCTAGTTTCGCCTATGCTTGCACTAGACATGTCAAAATATGGTTATGGGTTGGTTTTAGTTTTCAAAATATGGTTAACCAACCATTTAAGAACTAAAATCATATTAATCATTTTTAATATGAAAAATGTGGGTTGGAACCATATGATTATAGTTAAAAATCATATTAACCATTTTAAGATGTTTTGACTTTTAAACAAAATTTTTAAAAAATAAAATTAATATATACTATAGATAGAGAGACGAATATAAGGGGTGGAATTTAAGCTCCTCAAGTAATGCTATGAGATATACATAATCACGTAATATTATCTTTTTTGGGTGAGGTGGAGTAGGGGGGTGGGGGGTGGAGGGTGGGGGTGCCAGATACATATCACATATAATATTTTTTTTTTGGTAGGAGGGGGTGCGTGGGGGTGGGGGGAAGGGTGGGATCGTCACAAGATGCTGCTGAGCTTAGTACTTAACGCTACGTATATATGACATGCACTCCCGCTAGAGTTTTTATTATTCTGAACAAGGAAAATAACTGTAAAAATAAAAATAATAAAAAACGGATACATATATAAGATTATCAATTGATAAATCTATCCACTCATGAAAAAAATTGCAATATTCAAAATATATTCATTTTTCATATCTTAACTGCTCTTGTTTCATTTAATATTCAATGGTGGATTCCACCTGTACGTATTAATTATATATATATATATATACACACACACACACGTACACACACCATTCTAAAAGGCTGATGTATTAAGTGAATAAAACCTCGACCCAGCCTGGGGTAACCAAATTCACATATATAACCAAAATGATTTGGAATAAAATATGGGTCGAAAAATGGTTAACCGGGTTGAAACTATAACCAACCCAAATAAATATGGTTCCAAACTTTAACCAACTCTAATAAATAAATATAGTTAACCATCCCATTTGGTTCTAATTAGACCTAAGCAAAGATTACTTAGTACATGGTAGAAGCCCATCACCATCTGATACCAACTTTGGTCATTCTTGATTCTTCAAATTTAAAAATCTGGGCAGTTTTAGCCCGTCCCATGACCAAGTGAAACTTTTCTTTTTTAAAAACAAAAATGTTGCTACTTGTACATTCTGAGTCAACACAAGAAACATCAGAAGAAAATAAATAAGAGTTCAAACCAACCTAACTACAACAACTATTTATTTTTAATGCATCTTCAACTACTTATTAATAAGAATTAATAAGTGTCCGAATGTGGGATAACAACTAAACATCGACTGACTTTTAACATTTTTGGGGAGTAATTGGGTAGAAATTAGAAATTATGGTAGTGTGATTAATTATAAATATAATATTTTATTACACAAGTATTATCTTTACGCATTAAAATAATTATATTTATGTCTTCAGATAATTTTGGCCGTCCAAAATGATTTGTTCACCATTAATTTTTACAATTCCCCCTCTAGTTACTCCAACAAATTATGTTATAACATTTCATAAGCTCACCAAGCAAAGATCTGGAAGAGAGGAAAATTCCATATTTGTATGATAATCAAATAAATAAATAAATAATGTAGGTAATTAATTAATAATACTAATTTATAATACTATTAAAATTTTAATTAATTGAGATATGTAGTTAATGTATGTAATTAATTAATCGTGTTTGTTTGTATTATTGTTTATTATTAATTATTTTATTATTTTTAATATTTATTATTATTATTATTTTTGGTGTAACAAAGAGTTTGCAAAATAAATAAATAAAATTAATGTCCGAATCCATGGCCCTGACTACCTACCACCACGAATGGGCCATTTCAAATTTCACAAAACTTGCCTTTTTTTTTTACCTTTTTCTACTTTACTACCGCCTTCATGTGACTAGTTAGTTCAATTAATATGGGTTGACTTTTATTTAACCAACTATATTATCAGTGTTCAAATTTAAGACTACGTGACAATGAGATTTATCCCAAACTTTGGAAGGCCAAGATAATTTATTTGGGTGAGCGGAAAATTCAAAATCAGTTGTATTTTGTTAGATAGATGATGCAACAATGATATATTAGCAAGTTAAATATATCAATATTAGATCAAATGTATCAATATAATGTAACAATTATATTTTAATATATTTTGACTTTTAAACAGAACTTTTAAATGAACTTTTAATATGGGTGAGGTGAGGTGGGGTGGGGTGGGGGTGGGGTTAGTGGGGGTAAGGGGTGTGTGTGTGTGTGTGTGCGCGTGCGTTTAATTATCTTTTTGTAAGGGGTAAGGTGTGTGTGTGTGTGCGCGCGTGCGTTTAATTATCTTTTAAATGAACTTTTAATATGTGTGTGTGTGTGCGTGCGTTTAATTATCTTTTTGTAATACAATACATTTTAATTATAGTTTTATTTGTAATTAAAACTATCTCATTTCAATTGTTGGTAACTTATAAAAACTAATTTAGTTTAATTAACACATATTTTTGGATAAGTGATACAAATATTAAAAAAAATTAAATTAAATTATTAATGAAGCTATTCTAATTAGAGTGATTGAGTAACTCACAACATCAATTTCCAGCCATTTTGGTACTTTCTGGTACTACGCTTTGCCCCCATATTCTCCATTAACGCCTTGTGCTTCAAATGGAAAGACTTTAGTCTACTCAGAACTCAATTTAACGTTGAAAGTCTGCCCTCAAAGGCCTGGACTCAATTTGGGGAGGGGGGAAACGTACATAAGCCCTAATTTAAACTTTTAACAATTCTATACTACAACGCATTAAGGGAGAAAGAGGTCCGGAGGGACTGAGAAGGGAGGAAGATGAGGCGGAGGTGCTCTGGCAAGTAGTGGCGATGCACAATGAAGTCCAGGAGAAGGAAAATAAAAAAATCAAACCTGCCCCTGTAATGAATAGGCTTGCCCCCAGTTTAATTTCTAGGTTACTACGTATGCCTTTAAATATGGTATCTAGGTACACACAGGGTATCTTAGTATAAATAAATTATTTTTTAAAAAACAAAACCAATATTTGCCCTTGGTAATAAACAAGTTTGCCCTTGCCCAGTTTAATTTTTAGGTCATTGTGTATGCCTTTTTGCATTCCGTTGCAGTTTACTCCTTATGTTAACTTGCTAACTCTAATCTATTATTTTCAATACACAAGGTTTATCCGATTATCCCCAAAATTCAAACCCACTATCTCAGTTCATTTCCCCTCTCCAGCACAGTTTCGTCCCTCTGCCCTCTCCCATCTCTCATTCCCCTCGGTCGGTCGGCCCTAACCCTGCTCCCCCTGCCTAGTCTCGCGACTTGCGCCCCTGCTGCACCCCAGAATACAAAGATATCAGCACCAATTTGTTCAAATATAAACAAAGCCCCAAAATTAGTCACCGTTGCTCAATGTCCTACCGCTGTAATCTAGATGGGGACTTCAAATATGTGAAGAAACTAAAGTTGAGGGAATGCCACAAAACGGTGTTAAAAACTACACCATTTTGGAAAGCTTGTGTCTCTACAAGACAGAAGTTCCAGCTTGGAGGGAAATACGTTGAGCTGAAAAGTTCTGACATTGGTCAGATATTTGGGATTTCATCAGGTAGAGAATTACCAAGGTTGAAGTACAAATCACAAAAAATGCCGGAGATGGGAAAAAAGAAGTAATCTGGGTGAGCGTTTGACGACACCAATTCTTAAAACTTGGTTGACGAATTTATTGGGGAAAGACGAGAAACAAGATATCAAAGATGTTGCAAGATTTCTATGTCTATACATTTGCCAAGCCATGTTCTTCCCACATGCCACGACCATACCATGGGCGTACTTAGCAAGCATAGAAGACTTTAAGATTGGTACTTAGCAATGAGCTATGATTGGTGTGGTGCCATTGCAGACGATCTACCGACTTCAATCAAGAAATACATGAGGAGCCCATGAAGGTGACAGGCTGTGTTGTGGCACTTTAAGGAACTTAAAAATGTGTAACATTTATCATTACATAGTTTGAAACTGTGTTCTGCCGTATTAAACTGAAAAATGTCATACATGTTTATAGTATTGGCTATGCTATCACACCAACATAGTGGAGGCAAATAATCCGGATGCAAGTCTTGGATTCATTAGATGGAGTCTTCCAACCATGTTATCGAAGTTTGAGACCTTGTCTCTGAAGGATGATCAGGTGCAGCCGGTAAGTTGTTTTGTTTGTTTATTTGATGAATTTTTAGTTTATCAAATGTTAAATTCAGTTGGACACGTGATAATTGAAAATTCTTCTACGACATATAATGCTATGAACGTCGTCGATCCCCTAGTTTTTTAAAATGGAGGATATCAGGCATTACTGTAAATGTACATGTTCAGTTAATGTTCATGTCATGCTTCCTTTTCCTTTGTGGGGATAAACCTACACCAGTGCCAAGCCCTGTTCTTCCCACATGCCACGACCATACCATGGGTGTACTTAGCAAGCATAGAAGACTTTAAGATTGGTACTTAGCAATGAGCTATGATTGGTGTGGTGCCATTGCAGACGATCTACCGACTTCAATCAAGAAATACATGAGGAGCCCATGAAGGTGACGGGCTGTGTTGTGGCACTTTTAAGGAACTTAAAAATGTGTAACATTTATCATTACATAGTTTGAAACTGTGTTCTGCCGTATTAAACTGAAAAATGTCATACATGTTTATAGTATTGGCTATGTTATCACACCAACATAGTGGAGGCAAATAATCCGGATGCAAGTCTTGGATTCATTAGATGGAGTCTTCCAACCATGTTATCGAAGTTTGAGACCTTGTCTCTGAAGGATGATCAGGTGCAGCCGGTAAGTTGTTTTGTTTGTTTATTTGATGAATTTTTAGTTTATCAAATGTTAAATTCAGTTGGACACGTGATAATTGAAAATTCTTCTACGACATATAATGCTATGAACGTCGTCGATCCCCTAGTTTTTTAAAATGGAGGATATCAGGCATTACTGTTAATGTTCATGTCATGCTTCCTTTGTGGGGATAAACCTACACCAGTGTCAGACATCACCTTGAAACGTAAGAGCGTAAATATCAAATCAAGAAAGAAAATAGGCTGTCTATTGGCAAGGTAAAGGTACTTCCACCTCTAAGTATATGCAGTTATCTTTTTCCTATGTGTGTTTATAGACTATTGATGATGTTGGCGAGCCATCAACGGTTTTTCTCCAGGAAATCCAGCAAGTCATGGCTCAACCAGAGCTCAACGATTCACATGTAAGCTTAACTGCTATGCGTCATATTTCTAATTGAATAATCTCCATTAGAGGCTTATTCACCAATTTAACATTCTTTCTAATAAAGGATTGGTTCAAGCTTAACTGCTATGCATCATGTTTCTTATCTGAATAATCTCAATTAGAGGCTTATTCACCAAGTCAATATCCTTTCTCATGTAGAATTGGTTGTTGAAACATTTTTTCTATGTGGTAACTGATGAGGACAAGAAGGAACAACAAAATGGGTAAATACTAGCTCTTTCTCCTTCCCCTTAGAATCATAAGTTACTATAACACCTTTAATATATGAAATTGTCAATTTACAGCTATTTTGATTATGGATTCCGCTAGGGCAATTTAATAATTTCTCAAGAATTGGGTGCCTAACATGCGTGTGAGGTACAGGCTTCGAGAACATCGTCAGGCTCAACAACGCATATCATCCAAATCTTGATCTTTTGGAGGCTGTCTTGAGGTGTTACGATGCCCAAGATAGGGGCTTCCGATTCAATGACAGGTTTTTAGTCCCCACTCTTGATGACATGTTGATTATTATGGGTTTTCTTGTTGATGGAAAAGCCATCACAGGGATGGATTCGAAAAGGGAGGACATCATTCCTGTCCTTGAAAAACTCCTTGGCACCCATGATGTAATTGTAACTACTAGAGGTGCTAGTTTTGTAGATTTAGATTTGCTTAGACAATCTCTAATGGTTGTTCCCCCTGGCACTAGTGGGGTTGATTTAGATAGATATGTACGAGCGTATGTGCTGTACGTTATAGGATGTTTACTTTGCCCCTCCCCTGTACAAAATGTTGTGCCTTCTATGTACATTGCATTGTTAAGGAATATCGATGAAATCAAGGATTATTCTTGGGGATCAGCCATGTTGTGCGTGCTGCATTGCGCCTTAGGGGAAGCAAAGAAAAAAAATAGGTAAGTGAGCAAATCCCAAAACAATTTCATATTGTTCAGTTTTTCTTCATGTAAGTTTTCTTCTTCTTTAATTTTATTATTTTCTTTAGTTTTATTCTTTATGCATGTTATAATATATCTTACATTCTTTTTTTTTGTGTGCAGTTTTTTATTCTTGAATATTTTCCGAGGATTGCGGAAGACGTCCACATGTTGACTGAACCACCCCAAGGAGGATTTCCTTTGATGGTGGGGTGGAGCAACATGCTGGTAGTTTCTTCCAAGAATAAACACAATCCTAATAAAATGGAGATTTGTCGGGCCAAACTCCTCGAGCTCCCGGTAAGTTTTCTTTTTTGGGTCAAAATAATATATTAATCACCATCACAATATCATAATCCTTTTTGAATGTCTACTTTCATTGCACTCTTTTGAATGTTCATTAAGCTATTTGGATTTTAATTAACGTTCTATATTTTTTTTCCTGTTAGATCGAGTGGAGGCCTTTCAATAGGCTTGAGAAACTTGCCTCATAATCTTGCTCAACAAACATATTGTGCATTTTCATGCACAACTATGATTTGCTATGAAAGAATCGCCTTTCAAAGGCCTGATCTCTGTCCCTTCAAGTTCGGGAAGACGGAGGATCAGGTTATCCCTCGGAGTGATATTTTTGTTCCTTACCACAAGGATAGGAAAAGTAATAAAACAACTGAATATAGAATAATCTGCCGTAAGGAACTCAATGATTGGGAAACAAGACATTCAAAACTTGTTTTTCAAATTGAAGATGGTAATGTGTATTTTAGATGTTTTCTGTTTTAGCTAATTCATTTATACCTTTTTACTTGTTTAACTCATTAGCTCATTTATGGTTGACACAGTCCACGGAGGGATTTCACAACGAGGGAGAATCAGGTCCTAAATCAACCAATACTCGTGTACAAGGTATCCTTTCCCTATCAATTCTTCAATAATTATACATTGGTCGTGTTGGATACGTTTGAATCTGGTTTTTGTCCTTTTCAAACTGGGTTTTGACCTGTATTGTTTATGTGGATGCCAATCTTTTTTCTTTCCATTTTTATCATACGAGGTATGCACATACCTGGACAGTACTGCATTAAATTTTTGGAACTGGTGTTTTGTGTTCTGTTTTGTTTGTGGATGTTGGTTTTTTTTTAAAACCACATTCCAGTTTTTGTTTATGTGGATGGCAGACTATTTTTTTATTTTTTTTATCAGACGAGGTACTGCATTAAAATTTTTAAACTGGTGTTTTGTTTTGTTTATCAGTTTATGTGGATGTCAGACTTATATTTTTTTTCCCCTATCAGCCGAGGTATGCACGTGCCTGGATAAAACCACCCACGTCCTATCAGATGGTGCAAGTCCACCCACGTCCCAAATACACTCGCCCCATATATTTTTTTATTTTTTTATTATCAGACGAGGTATGCACATACTTGGACAGTAGGGCTGTTCATTTGGATCGGTTTTCTGGTTTTCCGAACCGGACCGAACTGGTCGGTTCGGTATAAAAAAGAATCGGTCCGGTTCGGTACAAAAAACCCGGTATATATCGGTTTTTCGGTACCGATTTCGGTTCGGCGTTTTTATAGTTCGGTAAAAATCGAACCGGATCGGTATATACCGGTTTTCTAATTTTTAATTATTATTAATAATTTATTAAAATAATAATAATATTAATAAAATAATAATAATAATAATAATAAAATGATAATAATAATAAATAATAAAAATAATATTAAAAATAATAATTATATTAATTTTCAGTAAAAATCGGTCCAACCGGTTCCGGTATCGGTATCAATATTTGGCCTATTTCGGTTTCGTTTCGGTACTGGTCCGGTTCGGGCCGTTTTTACCAGATGAACACCCCTACTGGACAGTACTACATTAAATTTTTTAAACTGGTGTTTTGTTTTGTTTATGTGGATGTGAGCCTGAAAGTGTGGAATATGTTTCGCCCTGGAAATAATTAGAAGAAAATGTTAAATGTGTCATCAGATTGAATGGTGAATTATTCTGCAGAATAAGAATATGTATAGTAATATATCATATGGATATGGGTGTTCAGAAGTTTAGTTTAAGTTTTACTGCATAATTAGGCACGTATATTTTGTTGTCCTTTTAATGATGTTTATGTTGTAAGGGAAAATATGTAACACCCCCTTCCCGAAAAGGAAAGGAAGGTCACGTGCAAAGCACAACAAATCTCAAAATAAGTAAACAGAACACTAATAACCTCAAAATATTAATAGTGGTGATCCATTAATAAAGTACTAAATACAATTCTCCAAACAGAGTCAAAATAATCAAAACTTACAATTTGAATCAACCTAGATGGTCAAAGGCAACACTCTCATCACACTAGTCCTGAATCACCCCTGCAACCTGCCGAAAGAAAAACACAGCATGAGCCAAATGCCCAGTACGAAATCAACAGAGACAAAATATTGCGTCTGACAAAAAATAAAATCTTTAAAATTTGAATAGAATATATCTGAATTAACAGAATTAACGAAACAAACAGAAGAGTAAAGAAAATAATGAACTGAAATAACTAACCCAATTAATTAAACCAAACAGAAACCAACAAAACTAATACAATAAAATAATAGGTTGAAACAAATGGTTGGAGTTATTTCATATCGATTGAGCTCAGAAGTATATTTTGCCACACAGGCAAATCAAATGATGTCACACATGCAATCAAAATAATGCCACACATGCACTCACACATTGGACCGCGAATCCAAATGTATGCAAATCGGATAGGTGTGTTTGACACAGCATCACCAATCCGCAGAACAAAAAATTAGGGTTAACCCATACGCCTCCCACAATAAAACATCAAATGACCCACTTCCTCCGGAACCCAAACGGAGACGCCGTGGACTAATCACACCGCCACGGAGAGTGTCATGCCTCTCGTGCCAAGACAACATGCACATCACAACACATGCGACATAATACTATCAAAATAGGTATCGTGTCACAACACATGCGACATAATACCAATAAAAATAGATACCGTGTCACAACACATGCAACACAATATCCACAAAAATGTGGTTCTAATGTATATGTTGAACCAGATTAAATTATAATCTCTCCAAAATAAGGTAACAACATATATCGCTCTACAAATGTCAAAATAAATACTAGACATGATAACCTAATTCAAAGAGTACAAGTACGAGTTTAATGTGTCAACTCCAAGATGAAACAAATATATCAATTTCACAAGAAACAATTATGTGAAAATAATAACATAATTCAAAACGAGGAACAAAACGAACAAATCAAATTTAACAAAAGTATCGCTGAAAGAGTACGAAATCCGTACCTTTATATAGTACCAAAATAATTCTCCGAATCCAAATATATATCACCCGCTAGACTCTGCTAGACTCTCTCTATCCGATCTAATTATCAAAATCAAATACAATACATATAATTAAATTATGAACTTGTATAGTTTATATTTTCATAAATTCAATCATTTTAATATACTAAATTCACTTTGTAATCAAAAGATACATTTTAATTATAATAACAATATTATAATTTATTTATCACTTTCCCTTTTTAAATTTTTTGTATACATATATATATATAAATGTATATATATATATATATCATATATCCTATATCCTAATTATAAATTAAAATTTTATTAACAAATTCAATTAATCAAACTACATAATATATTTTTAAAATAGATTGCAAACACAACAAGAAAATAGATTATAATTATAGTAACAAAATAATTATTTTGTATTAAAAAAATAGTCCAATAATTACTTTGGAGAAGAAGAATATGGTGAATAAAGTTTTAAGAATCTTGTTTTCAAACCCTTTTTAATTCCAGACATGTTTCCTCGTTCTTCTTCTGCCTCTTTCTTTTGTTTCTCGCTAAGTTATAAACCTCTTTAGTCGATTATGTCAATATATGTATTAGGAAGGAATTTCCCAATTAGTTTAAATACTCAAATTAATGTAACCACATACTTATTATAGTCAACATAAATAACTACAATTTGACCAAAACTGCCAAACATAAGAAAAGTCCAATTTTACTAAATTAATTTATTCATCACTTATTAATATTTATTAGCCCAAATAAATTAAATAACAAGTTTGACTCAAATAAAAGACAAAGTCCAAACAATATGTTTTAAGAATATAATTTTTTTTTCCCCGGGTATTACACAATAAAAAGTTCAATTGTTGAATTACACTAGAGTTACATATCTATTTAGTTTATTTGAAGCTACAATTTAGTACCTTTAAATATTTCAGATTCCTTTTTGGCATTGTGATAAAAATATTATTACTGCAATAGTTGTTCATTCATTTAGGTGTTGTTCAAAGTTTGGAATGTTTGAGAGAAGTAATAAAAAGGAAATGGAGAAATAAAAAGTGAGAGAAATAAACAAGATTTTTTGCAAGATCTATTGCACTTGGTTTTAGTAGGATACTTGATTTTGTGTTCATTGATGGTCTTTTTCTTTCATTTCTCCCTCTTTTCAAGGTCCAAGAAAACCTAAAGAAGCATTGCTAAGACACAGAAAAGCTGTTGGGGAGTTGTGATGGCAACTTAATCTTCTTTTTTATATTTTGTTTTGTTTTTGTTTCCAGTTGAGCCGAGTATTTTGACCTCTTTGTCAAAACTCATTTTCCTTATCTGAGCACAATCTTTTTACAAGTTTCAGCATGCCATTCTAAGAGGACACTCTTGTAATATAATTTTATGTGGTTTTATTTCTTCCCTGTTTAAGATGTTGCATTAATTCTTCCCTGTTTAAGATGTTGCATCAAGAATTAATGCTGACAACATACTTGAAGAAAAGAATCCACAATATGATGCTATGCTCAGTCAAATGGTGGGGAGAATTCAATCCAAGTCTGGAGGGAAACCTGAGATGGGTGAGGTGAGTTTATTGAACTTGTTTAAGTTTATATATTTTTTATCAATCTAGGTTTATTGCCCTCCTTATCTGTTCTAATATGTTTCTCTTAATGCTAGATGGAGCTTAACTGTTTAAGACGACTTGTGAGGCCCTCTTTAATAGCTTGTCATATAACACAATTTCTTACTCTAGATTGCTTTTGATATAAAAAAGATAAATGCTCTTATTGCAGTATTCCTTAATGATTCAAATTTTTGGGTCATGGTAATGCTATTGGTAAAGCTACTTGGTTACCCATGGTAATCCAAGCAGTTGATTTAGCATATTTCACTTGGTCCGTTAAGCAAACATAGGAATGTATGTCGACTACTGTGCTTTGCTTTGCTTGATAACATTAACTTTATCTTCCAAGGTTTAGACTTTAGTTTACAGATTTTGTGAGAAGCTTCTCTGATGTTTAGTTGCATGGGCGTAACGTGCTCCATCATATTCATAAAGTAGGAGTCTCCTTAGTCGTCCTTCCTCTTACCATAATGATATTGAGATATGATCCTTCACCTCATTTTTTTCCATCAAGACTTGTTTGTTACACGCTCTCTGCTTATGTGAGGTTCTTCATTTGGTTAAATTATTCATAACGCCATTGCTCAAGCTGCCTGAGATGTTTCATTCTCCAGTTTCTGCTTGCAGCCGCATTTGTTTGGTGGATCAACCAAAGTTTCATGAGATTGGAGGTGCTGATTGAGCTCTATAAATTTGAGAGGGTTAAACATCATGCAATTAGAGTTATAAAGGGGTCACATTCCCTTTTCTGGTGTATAACTGAAATGTTCATCTTTTCCCATCACCAAGTTGATGGCACAACTCATATACCCATTAAAATTATGATTTGACCTGTATTAATTGAATTCTCCATATTGAACATTATGTATACCAAGTTATTCGACTGTTAATTTCAAGGATTATATAGCAGGCATTTGTGGTGGAGCGATATAATAGGCCCATGCCAAAACTGAGGAATACAACACCTGGTACAAGCAGATATGAGGAAAGGCCTGTTACTTCAGGAACCTTGAACATAGCGCAGCTACGTCACATTGTCCTCCTGCATGAAGGCAAGGCCAATGATCATGATGGACCTATGGATATTCACCAGATTGCTGAGAAGTTCCGCTTTGATGTTGTGCAGGTTAAGAGGATCCTTCAGTTCGTATCATTGCCTCCAACAGAATAAGAATCAAGGATAACAATTGTCACACCTGCTCGTTTAGTTTACTAACATGATGTTTTGACACATGAAAAATAGATTGCACAAATTGTTTATTAGAGTTTGTAGACGCTATGAATTCTTTGTTTGTAATCAATAATTAAGAATTCCTAGTTGGATAACTCTGGAGTTGTATGTTTCTGGTAAACATTGCAGTAAAATATTACTGGTTTTGGGTGGTTGTTATGAATAGAAGAAGTTTTCGTCCAGTTTGAATCTTCTTATATAGGCTTCGTATGTATTTCCTCCAATGTAAAATGTATTGATTTTGGGTAGGCAAACCGGACTAGAAAGTTGGAACCGAGTTTCATCTTAGACGAATATGTTAGTGGTGCTTATAAAGAAAGTTAATCTTCTTGCAAAATTAAGTTTAGTGCTGATGGTGCAGATAAGAATCTTTTAAATCTTTTCCAACAAGCTGCAAATAATAATGAAATCGGACTAAGATCATGAAGTGCTAATATTGTTTTTCTCTCATTCTATTATTCAGATACAAGATAATGTGGTCAAATTCAATTGCTGAAACGTGGACGTTGTTAAAACAAATGTTGTGCAAATAACTTGCAATGTTACAATTTTGTGATCATACAAAATTATGACCTGTGAAGAGGATAACTGAATTTATAACTATAAAAGCAGCCCGCTTTTTCTAGGGTAGTAGACAAAAAAGAAAGGGTCCTTAACACTAATATACAATGATTAGAAAGTAATTACACTATTAGTGCATTTACAAAATAATTACAAAAATAACACAATTCACATTAATAAGGAAATCTAAAATCAATGAGAAATAACTGCCGTAATTCAAATTCAAATGTCTACCAATCAACAGCACTTTCATGTCCCTCTCCTTTGATGATCTCAGACGCGAGATACTCATGGGTACCAACAAAGGAGTTGGATCGTATATCTTTTGCCTCGACCACAAGCAAAGGCAATGATCTCGATCTCGGGTTACAAGATCGACTTTTGTCTTCCTCGCTTTTGCGAAACAGCAAAAGCCTATGGTGAAGCATTAGACTTGATAGGAGGACTTCATGCAGAAAGGATCTATACATTTGCATCCCGCACATGGACCCAACATTCGTGGAGGCTCCATAACCAAAGAAGATGATTTCAAGAGCATTGGGTTTACAGAACATCTAAGAGACAGGACAAAATCTATAAGCATGATATGACCATCTTCTCGAACTAGAATGTTTTTTGGTTTCAGATCTCGATATACAAAACCAAGCATATGCAAGTATTCGAGGGCAAGGAGGACTTCAGCAACGTAGAATCTGCATATGGAGTAATTAGTTTGAAGGTTGCATAAAAATAAAGGATTAACAACCAAAAGTAACCAAACTTTTATGCCAAGTAATTAAACCTTTATACCAAGGTAACCAATTTACCTTCACACCTTATGAATTAGTTAAATTGGTCTGAAAGTTTGACAACCAACTGCATGAAGGTTTGGCTACCAATTGCATCACATTCAAAATAAATTGGTAACTTAATAAAACTGAATTGGTTACCTTGGCGTTTGGCTACCCACTGCATGAAGGTTTGACTACCAATTGCATCACATTCAAAATAAATGGTAACCTAATAACACTGAATTGGTTACCTTGATATGAATGTTTGGCTACAAACTGCACTATGAAAAAACTGCTGATCTGGATTGGTTACCTTGGTATGAAGGTTTGGTTACCTTGGTGTGAAGGTTTGGTTACCAACTGCACTATGAAAAAACTGAAGGTGTGAAGGTGGATTGGTTACCTTGGTATGACGGTTTGGTTACCAATTGCACTATGAAAAAACTGCAGGTGTGGAGGTGGACTGGTAACCTTGGTATGAATGTTTAGTTACCAATCTTTTTTATCAGTTGCTGATTTTGGATCAAATTCAATAATCAAGGTAAGCATTGGGACGAATATGCCACCAACACCAACACCAACACCAACACCAACATCAACTACATTTCCAATTCCAAAAAGGATATAGTAGAACAAGCATCTTTAAGTTTTGAGGTGTAAACAAAGTAAAATGAAGACAGAGATCAGATTTTGTGACACATTCCAATGAAGTAACTTGACATTCAATTTTGAAACTAAACCAAATGAACTTTCATCCCCGATATCATCGACATTAAGTAGGCACTTCAGTATCATTAAACAAAGAAAGCGGGCATCAAGCTCCCACCGGATGCAATTATCTAATATTGTTTGAAGTGTAGACCTTTCTCCCAAAGATATTTCCATCAACTTTGACCGTGAAACCAATTCTCGCAAAATGACTATTCACCACTTAAATGCTCATAATTCTTAGTAAACATACATAAAGACAAAGCATGTAGAAACAGAGATGGACCTTCGAGGGACTCAAAATTAAGCAGTTACCCCCACGAAGGCAAGGCATTGTTGGAAAAGACAACCACCACCGTGGGCCGCTTGGCCAAAGGAGTGGTCAGGTCAAGAAATTGGGGGTTTGATTTGGATCGGATTTGAGAATTGTTTGAATGTGTTTGAATATGAAAATAATAATTAACGGGAAGAGATAAAGGAGTCATATTAGCCCACCAATACTAATATCTTAAATTAAGGAAGCATTAATATTATAAATAAATATAGAAAAATGTATTATTTTTGTAATTATTTTATGGATGTATCATTATTGTAATTATTTTTAAAAATATATTAAAATATGTAATTAATTCGAAAAAGTATTGGGTGAATTACATATTCTATTACATTTTTAAAAATAATTACAACAATAGTGCCCTCATAAAATTTTTAGACAAGTAATACACTTCCATATTTATTTACAATCTTAATGCATTTATGATTCCTTAATTTAGGGAATTAGTATTCGCCAGATTCCTTAATTTATGGATTAGTTATACCCATGACTTCTTCTCTCTCCTCATCTATAACAACGGCAGTTAGTCATCACCCTTCTTATTCATTCAACGTATGAATCCATGATCAAGAGTGTTTTATTTCCCCTGTTTCTGCAAACAGCTAATTTTGGCTATCTAACAGAAAGTGAGCTTCATAATTGGCTACCATTAGTGTCCTACATTTACTATGTAGGTAATAAGGATCAATGAACAAAATTGTTTTCACAAGTAAGAAGCCCGACTTTTATCTACTAATTAGAGGTTTGTGTAATGAAATTTAATGTACTTGTCACAACCTATGAGTTTATCATGTATGATCGCTCAAAACTTTCAAAAGTTGATTGGAAGTACATCATAATTGATGAAGCACAACGGATGAAAGACAGAGTCTGTTTCTTGACGCGTGATCTTGATAAATACCGTTGCTAAAGGCTACGCAGCTTCTGTGGAACACCCTTACAGGTGTTTGTTAATTATATGAAGATGGAGAAGAGAGAAAAAGGAGAAAATGGAGTCTTGAAACGGTACAATGGACTCGGCGTAGTATGAAGGACCGGGGATGAGTGTGGAGACTAAGGAGAAGGAAGAACGCTACTCATTGCTCGCTTTCGACGTTACCATCGCCTGCTTTCTGCGCAGCTTTTTCATAATGCAGTTGGTAGCCAAACATTCATTTTAAGGTAACCAATTCTGTTTTATTAAGTTTCCAAATTATTTTGCATGTAATACAGTTGGTAGCCAAACCTTCATACAGTTGGTTGCCAAACTTTCGATCGAAGGTAACTAATTCATAATGCAGGTGTGAAGATAAATTGGTGATCTTGGTATAAAAGTTTAGTTACCTTGGTATAAAAGTTTGGTTACCAATTCCGTTTTATTAAGTTACCAATTTCGTTTAAATGTGATTGAGTTGGTAGCCAACCATTCATACAAAGGTAACCATTTTATTATTTACGAGTAACAAAACAGTTATAAATTTTTTTTCAGAACATTAATAGTTATATTTATTTATTTTTAAACTTTTTGTAGGGAGAATCTTCTTATTCTTATCATGGCGTTTTTAACAATCTGAGATTCATGACGGTGTAAAATATCGAGTATGTGAGGTGTAGCGACGGTGTATTATTTCAAAGTGTATGTGAGGGAGATGAAGATTTAAATTTGAATATTTAAATTTGAATTTGTTGTTGTTGTTAGATCCAAATATTTGAATTTAAATTATTAAGTATATGACAATTATTTGTCCTCGATTTTAGGTTTCCTTATTAATGTAATCATTGTACTATTTTTGTAATATGTACAATCTTTTTGTAAATATTTGGTTGATCGTTTTTTTTTAATTACTTTCTATTTGTTGTATACTTATGTAAAGAACCCTACTTTTTCTAACAAATTTCAGTCCTGAAATCATATGGGTTATTATCGAAATCATCTGAGTCCTAATTTCATATTGGGCTTATGGCCCGGCCCACCTTATAAACCCACCCCCCAATGAAATGAATACTGCAAATCTGGGAGGAACAAGCCTAGGAAGAAGAAAGAAGGAGCAAAAATGGTGATAAGGGTATTTGCTTCAAAGCAGCTCAAAAATCTCTTCTCTAATCCCCTCATCTGCTCACCCTTTTTGTCTCGCTCCATTTCTCACAAGCCAAGGTACTCCTTCTCTCTCCTCCTATGAATCTACGTTTACATACAATATGAGAGGAATTGATGCTTATGTAATTGATTGAATTTGATATTCTTTCTTATGGGTTTTCTCTAATGTCCCATCTCTCTCTTCTTTTTTTTGTTTGTATAAATGTGAGAAAGTTGCTAAAGGTTTTTAACTTTAGCCATGATTTTGTAGCTTTTTTTGTGGTTATTCAAATGCTAATTAATTTTGTGATCAGTCAGGTTACATTCATGTGGAAGTGTTTTTTTAGCTATAAATGATTTTATTTTGTCAAAATTCATTTGTTTACTTTTTAAGTTGTACTTTATAGGTAAAGATTGTAGTTAGGACTCGGTTATACACCTGGCTGTATCATTTTGAAGTGAACTTCTTTTAACCCACTTTATTAAGAATGAAACCTCGTTAAAAAAAAGGCCAGTTTCTGTTTTTTGTTTTTTTTTATAAATATAATTTGGGTGTTGCTTTGCTTGATATTAATAATTACCTTTAAAATTTGATGCTTGATTTGTAGCCAGCTCAGAAGAATACTCATTGAGTTTGTAATAGTCTGTCAATGTTTGACTTTGATTAATGGATATGTCAACCATTGTGTGATCTTTCATAACCCAAAGTCCCTACCTCATTTTTTCTTTCAATGTTTTTGTTTTTATTGGGTAGCTTAATTAAGTTCTTATTAGGGAGCTAGAGATAACAAAATTATCAGGAATTAATGTATTAGAAAATAAACAATACCCACTGAACAATGATAAGAACTCTACTGATACTGGTAAACATTTATCATAATAAACTATAGAGTGCCTAATTGCGTTAGGAGTTATAGTCAACGAGTTCATATAATTGTGATAGGTTGCACTTGGAACTCTTTCATACCTCATATCGAATTTTGATCTACATTTCACTAATCTCATGGTATAGTAGCTTCTGTGATGTTATATGTAAGGTTTTTGGTCGGGTACCTGCTGCTGCACCACTTTATGAATTAAAAAGATGTCAACTTGGAGGCATTATGTGGATTCATTCAGGTCGGTTTTTGAAAATGGTTAATGAACCCGTGGAGCCAGTAGAGTCCAGTGGAAACAATTTGCTTAACAACAGTTCTGGTAATGGCAAGACAAAAAGGAAAAAACTGAAAGGAAAAAGAGCTGTTGTGAGGTGGTTAAAGTTCTTCAGGTGGAAGAAGAAAAAAGACTACGAGAAAATGACTACAGAAGAAAAAATTATGTATAAACTGAGGAAGGTAATTTTCCATTCCTGCATTTATGTTTTAAAGTGTTTCTTTCAAGAGTTGGAATTACACAATAGCAAGGCAATCATGGGTGGATACTATCAGATGCTTAGTGTGCTCTTCATAACTTATTGATTTGTGGGACACTTGTACTTGGTTTGAATTGAAAATCAACTTGTGTCACTTGATGAATGTTTGTTTGTATCATTCTTCAAAAATACTTATCATATTAAAATCTATCTAATAAAATACAAATGATTTTGAATTTCCCGCTCACTCAATAAATCATCTGGGCTGTTCAAAGTTTGAGATAAATCTCACCTTCATACAGTGCCGGAGGCACGAGACCCAGCTAGTAAGATCATATTACAGAATCACTAGTAAACACTTGACTAAAATTTTCCTATAACTATTGTAATTCTTTAGTGGGTTTCAAGGGATGGGGATGTGAGTGACTGAGTGAGGTATTGGAATTCTTCTTTTGTAGCTGTATAGCTATAGACATACTTTCCAGTTTCACTTTAGCATTAGCATTAGTATTAGCATTGTATCAAAATGAAGTTCAGCAGATTTGTAAACGTTTCTTATTTGATTGCTAAAATGGAGAAGCTTATCAACAAGAAGATTTCTTTTGTTTCGCGGATGATTGGGCAGACAACTGTTTGAAACTTGTCCTTACAATTTGTTAATATGATATGTAATTAGACCCTTACATTTTGAATTACCAACTTCTATAGTTATTTTATGTAATATGAAACTATGAACAATACTATTACTGTAACTTATGAAGATATTCGACAGATTCAACCTTAACTTTCAAAAATAAGTCGTCTGAGGGTAATTATGTTTAGAATACATGTTATAAAACTAAATACTGATACGTGCATCTTCAGACTTCAGGAATTATGTGCAACATTAAATGGCTGATTAGAGTACCATTTTTGGTGGATTGGTTCACTCAGGAAATGAAGTATTAGAACTGCATCATACTGTACGTTGTCCCATTTTTATGTTTACCTGCATAATTGATGTCCAATTGGAGCATTGTCTTCGCTTACCATTATTGGTTGCATATTTAAAGTTCTTATGGTGGATTAATTTATCTCTTTTCTAGGCTTGCAATAAAGAGGAAAGGTTAGTTGAAGCTCTTAAGAAGATTGAACCCAAGGAATCATCAGAAACAAAACACGACCCTGAGATACTAACACCAGAAGAGCATTTCTTCTTTTTAAAGATGGGCCAAAAGTGCAAGAATTATGTGCCAATTGGAAGACGAGGAATATATCAAGGTGTGATCCTGAACATGCACTTGCATTGGAAGAAGCACCAGACTTTGCAAGTGGTGGTTAAGACATTCTCACCAGAGGAGGTGAAAGAGATTGCTGTCGAGCTGGCAAGATTGAGTGGTGGGATTGTTCTTGACATTCAGGAAGACAACACAATCATAATGTACAGAGGGAAGAACTACACTCAGCCACCCACAGAAATAATGTCGCCGAGGACCACTCTTCCTCGGAAGAAGGTTAGCTCCACTGATTTTAGCTCATATGGTTATATCAACCGAAAAATTAGCGAAACTTCCATAACTTTAATAGAAGTAACATAAGATGTCCATACCATGCACTTTTACTCCAACATTTCCTATTTTTATAACAACTTTTCTTCTTTTACTAAATTTTGTTCCACATAAAATGAGATCTATAATATTTTCCAGTTCTTTACAACTAGAGGATACCAATTCCTGGCCCTTCACTATGCAGCTTACTCCTAACATATATATCTTCTCATCTTTGTTACTTTTTATTCCATCCATTGGAATGTTATTATAACGTGTTACCTGCCTGGTACCACGCTGCTTATATTCAACATTCAAAGTGGGTAGATATAAACTAAAAATATCCAATTTCGTAATATTGCGTGTACTTCAGAGATTGTGAAAAAACACCATATATGTTATAGTGACTGATCCATTGAGAAAATTAGGGCAGAAAAGAAATGAAGGACAAGATGTATTTATACCATAATACCGAGTACTTGTTAGTGGACATATTCTTGATCAAGTGGCTAAATGAACTGGTCACCATGAATAAAATTATATATATATGAGTGTGTGTGTGTAATATATATTTTGATAATTCCACAATGAGATTTAATATTCCCGTAAGGTCCTCCGCATGAACATGAATAGTAAGTGGGCCTCACATTCATGTGAGAGAGGAAGAACTTTAGAGAAATATTAAATTTCCTTGTGGAAATAACATTTATGTGTATTGTTACATAGTATCTGTTGTTTGATTTCACAATCAACAATTACGTGCAAGTATACACGATCAACAAGTAATAAAGTTATAAGAAAGAATGTCGTACCAAGGAGGAATCCTATTTAACAAATCCCAACTATTAGTTTTATATTAATCCAATTTTATTTAAACAACCAAATTTTATGATTTTTCAATTTAAACTAAATTAAATTAATTAAAACTAAGTTTACACAGAATTGATTCAGATGATAAATGTTTAAGACTACAATATTCCCAATTATGCAATATAAGTCAATTATCCAATTTCTCCAATTATTAAACTCACTCGAGTTGTTAATAGGAATTCACAGTATTTATTAGTCCTTTTCCAAGCGATCAGATAAAATTATTTAATTCAATTAATTTTGCGATATTCCTATGCAAAACAAAAGAATCAAACTCATTGAGTATCAATTCTCAATTCTCACATGCAGTGAAAAGAGATATCCCTATTCAATTCACAACCTTAATTATTTATCTCATGCAAATAACTAAGAATACATGCTATCACATTCAGTTCTAACACAAGATTTTATCTTCCGAATTCATCTAGCGTAACATGACAACTATCGGCCAAATAATTAAGCATTAAGCATAAAATACGATAGACAACTTAAATTGAATCCATAATTGGATTAATATGGATAATCAATTCATTAGCATAAAAGGTTCTATTGTAGCCTTAATTAAAATGTTAGTTCATACTGGAAATCAAAACCAAAAATCCCATAGAAAACATCTCAATTAGATTACAAATAGAGATGAAGAATAAAAACTCAATGATGGGCTCCAATCTTCAATCTCCAATTGCAAATTTGCAATCCTTAAGTGCTCCTCTTGTATTCTCCAAGTCCAATTCCAACCTCTGTTTCAATAGCTGTGCATTTAAATCAAAAGCCTCCTCTCTATATATAGTCTTAGGTTTCTCAAGTTCAGCCCCTTAACCAAATCCAAGTAGAATAGAAATTATCTTCTTTTTCCAGCTTTTTCCCAAAATCCGACCAATCACTTCTGCCTCCCAGCGCCCCGGCGCTCCCCCGCGCTAACGTGATATACAGAATTACTACTTTGCCCTTGAAGCTGCCAAAATCTCCCAATTTGCCCTTGATGAAGCTGAATTCCCTATTTTGCCCCCCGCACGCAAAATACAAATAAAAAGGTCAAGTCCAAACGCATCTAATTCATGGGTATATTACCCATTCATCAGTATCCGCTGTGTAAAGAATAATTCTCTCATTCTCTTTGTCACACACAACACAAACACCCAAGACCCATACTTTCCTATTTTGTTCATTTTGATCTGGTCCTTAAGAATTCAATTGGTTTTTTCCGGAATGCAGGCTTTAGATAAATCCAAGTACAGGGATGGCCTCCGTGCCGTAAGGAAGTATATTCCGAGACTAGAGCAGGACCTTGAGCTGCTTCGAGCAAAAGCCGAAAATCAATCTGAAAGTAAAATGGAGGCTACTGAAAAAATTCTATCAACTGACATTGGAGTTAATTACTCCAGTAGTCTTTCAGATGAACAATTGGAGGGTTCTTCTAAGCTCCAAAAACTAATGCCTGGAAATGAAAAATGCCATGAGGATGATGACTCTACAATGCATTCAGGTATGGATTCAGATTCTGAAGCCCTGTCAGATATTTTTGAGATGGAGTCTGACACGGATAATGAGGATAAGGCAGGGCGATATCTTTACTTGGACACGTTTGAAAAGTTCCCGACAAGAAATGACGGGGAAACAGAAGATTTTGAGGAGCACCTTCGTCAAATATCTTCCGACTCGAAAAATGAAAAGTCATGGGACAAAAATGTAGAGGTAGCAGACCTTGATGAGGTTGATCGTATGGTTCTAAGAGCTGCTTCGCTTTTAAAGAAAAAAGGAAGATGATGTACTTGTATACATTATTGAAGTTCTGTCTAATTATGTCTGTGTATGCCATTTAAGCCTATAAGATTCATGTTACAATTTATTAGTTTTATATTTATTGTGTTTCATTTCAAATACCAACTTTTCTGTGTAAATGTTTAGGCATATGGAAAGAATAGAAAAGATGCCGTGGAGGGCACACTATTGGCATGGAGATGATAAGGGTCCATTTATATAATGCAAGTGTTTCATTTCAAATACCAACTTTTCTGTATAAATGTTTAGGCATATGGAAAGAATAGAAAAGATGCTGTGGAGGGCACACTTGTGTAGTTGTGTTTGGCATGGAGATGATAAGGGTCCATTTGTATAATGCAAGTGTTTCATTTCAAATACCAACTTTTCTGTATAAATGTTTAGGCATTTAGAAGAATAAAAAAGATGCTGTGGAGGGCACACCTTGTGTTTGGCATGGAAGTGATAAGGGTGCGTACCATACATATAATGTCAGTGCTCGATAAAGTCCAACATATCTCAATTTATAATATCAGTTGTTTAGGCATTCAAATGTATGAAACCATTACCAGCCAAGCTCTTCATCTTGAGTTGGAATTTGGAAATGATCAAATTATTGGGGAAACCAGTTGATTTCTCTCCGTTGTATAATTTGTGGGCAATGTAACTGCTTTGCTTCTTCATGATACTTGGATAGCTATTCTGTTTTTAAATAATATGTTGCCCCTTCTGTTTTCAAGCACATCAAATTCTTCAAATCTCAAGCTCTTTCTTTACAGGTTTGCTGATTAGATTCTGTATTCACCCTCAAATGGACAAGGAGTGCCATTATTACAAATAATTTGATCTTTTAGTTGTAATGGCTTGCCTGAGAGATTCTTCTGCCACTATCTAATCCGAGGTATAAATAGTAAGCATCACAAGCAAGTTCAGGTTCTGGCCGACAACCAAAAGTTCTCAAGATTTAATGTAATTCTTTTCCATCAGGTCACTAGATTAATATGCTTCACCGTTAACATTTCTCATTTCTAAATACATTCAACTATGCTAACTATATACATTGGAACATCAATTTCATCTTTCCTTTCTCCATCTCTCTTTCTTCCTTCACCGTTTGCATAGCTCCCGTATCGATCTATCATAATCAAGATTGTGTATCCTGTTTCCCGCCACAGTCCCTAAATTTCTGTCTACTTTTACTAGTTCAGCATATAATTTGACGCGGAAACCCATTTTATGAACTCTGTTATATCTCCATCCGAACATGTCCATTGCAAAAATGCAATATGCATATTGTTCGCTCCATCTGCGATCATGAGAAAATGAAAAGAAGAAATCAACACTGATGGGGTTCAATAAACAACTGATGCTACAAAAGACTTCTTCAACTAAAAACTTTTAGCAGATTACGCATAAACTCTATGCATTTTGAAAGAAGTTGATTCTTATGACCACCACCGCAAAATGAATAGTTTGACCATTCAAAGTAAATACGCTGCACTTCTAATTCCTAGAAAGTACGGACCTGCCCAACCAAACAGGGATTAAGATGAAAAAGTAAATTACGCACCTACTCTATATGCCAGGGTTATCAGAGGTTTGACGGCTTTTGTAGATCTGTTTCAAATTCTCTCACGCTGTTAACAACAACTTCGATTTTTGTTGACAGAACCTCATTTTGCTCCTCAACGTTTTTTAAGAATGTAATTAGCTGCTCTCTATAGAGATCACATAACCGATCCTGATGCTCCAACTCCAAGGTGAGTTCTTGTATTCTCCTGTCTTTACCATCCTATAATATAAATCATGAAGAGACTTTAATCCAAATTAGATAAAAATGCATTGTAATAATTCTAATAGAAAATGTATAAAAATAAATTTATTATGGCATATACATGCAACCTTGCAAATCTATACAGAAAAGTATCCTACCCTCACTGTGGCGGTTAACTTGGGAAGTTAAGGATGGAAAAAATAAAAAGGAAAACAAACGAGAGAGAGAGAGAGAGAGAGAGAGAGCTATGCCAGCAGAAAACCCATATATAACCTTTTTTTTATCTGTGTGTGGATCTTGATGATTCCCCAAACATGAGCAAATTTTCCAAAGCTTGAGGATCTGGTGCTGTAGGTTTTTATGCGTACTTTTACTCATTTTCTAAGTCATCATCATTCTAAGAATGTTCAAACTGCAAACAAGCTTAGATGAGCCATGTTTCATGGAATAGGGGTGGCTCGAACTAAAATAATAACACCTAAGCTTATTGTGACTAAGAGGCAAGTATGAAGCAATATATGGGATAGCAAATGCCAGATGCCAAATGTCCGAATAACCAGCTCACATGAGTTCATTTACAGCCTAAGGATTTGAATAGAAGCTTGCTCAAGATTCTTCTTGCCCACACTCACTATACATTTGGAGCTCATCAATTTCTCAAGCGAGGCTAATAAATTTATAATTGTATGGTTAGCTCGACTAGCTTACAGTTCTGGTTCCAGTGTCAATAACCAAGCGGCATCTAAGTACAAGTCTAAGAAATAACACATAGAGAGTCGGGCCCATTAACAACCTTAAAAGGTAGGTGCATCAAGACACTTACCCTTCTGCAATGATTACAATGCCGTAATAACAAGGAATAGCACAATGTGTTTGGAAGTAAATAAATGATAAGACCGTGAAGTTAATAATCTAATTCAATTCTAGTAAGTTTTTTTATCCTAAGAACATCTTTCTGAAATGAAGTGCATGTTTTCATCTGCATGAGAGCCAAAAGATTCATGTTGTATTTGTAACATGCAAGACGAAATATTAAGTAATTTAAAAGTACGCATAAAAACCGATATTAACTTTGTAAGTCACTGAAATACAACTCACCATTGCATTACGAGAAGGACGACCAGAAACAACCAGTGGATGCGTATGGTCCTTCTCAAATCTTGTTACAATCCATCTTCCAGACTTGCTTACCTTCACCAACATCATTGCCTTGCAACCTTCTCGAGTGCTAGAACGTGATTTCCTAACTGGCCCAAAATGGTCTCTCATTTTAACATAATACCCCTGCTTATTACATGAAAGCCTCCGCGATAGAATTCTCTTATCAACCTCTGAGCGACGACACTGATCAATACGCATTACAAACCCTACACGCCTAGCATATTCATCATAGAACTCCTTAGCAGCATCTTCAGAGTCAAATTCCATACCAACGCGCGGTTCCTGAATTTCACTTTCTTCGCATGTTAGTGGTTCAGTTTCAGCAGAAATGAGCACTGTCCCAGATACAGCGTCTAACTCCACTGTGACAAAACATTATGGCTTATAATGACAGGTGGAACAGGTATCTTAATAAGTATTCCATTCTTTTGAAAACAAACACACATACACATATAGATATAAACCATCCTCTCTTCATACTCTAGCATTTATGTTAATATCACCAAAATGTCAGGTCTAAAATCTTAAACCTGATATTTTTTTTCTTGGAATTTTTACAGGGTCAACAAAACCAAAACTCAGGGCATGATAGTGCAGGTCCCCCCTTTCACACCCCACATCAGTTTGGGGCCAACATTAAGCACTCAGCCATAACATGTATACATGTACACAATAACTAACAATTACATGTGATATATATGATCTTTTAGCTTAATCATTTAAATATTAGTATCACATAACTAGGCTCTTGCTCTTGATGAACCACAAAATTAATGGTCGAGACTTATTTCCTAATATGATGTCGACTTATAAGACCAAAACCTGCTCAAGTCAAGTACACACCATCTTTTCTTTACCTTAGATTTATTTCATTTGCAAACTAGTAAAAAAATCAGTAGACCTACAAAACATTATCAAACACTTGTTCATTAAATTTTAAACACAACAATCAAATTTAACAAATATTTTATTGACTTTCAACTAAAAAGATGTAAACTTTAGCCCTGAAAAGAAGTAAGTGTGATATACTAACAAAACAATAAATGAATACAACGAAAACTGATGATGAAGAGAATAGCAAAATAACAGGTACAAAAATCCATTATAAAGAAGGAAATTCGCTTAAGCATTTCTAATAGATAACAACTGAACCAATAAACTTAAAAAATTGAAGCAAAGATTACACGAGGAAGAAAAGAAATGTTAATCAGTGGAAAGGGAGAGAAAACTTTACTAGGTTTGAAAAGCCGTTTCCGTACGTATTAATCGCCAGATTTTGGAGAGACGTAAAACCGCTGATCGAAGATCTTGGGTGGAAAAAAAGGATTATCTTTTCAGTTTTCAGTATTGGGTTGGGTTTCACAAGGAAACATAATCTCCTTTCTTTTACCGGTGAAAACGTATGCAATCGAAGCCAAACGTTAGGACAGTCTAATTTCATGTGTTGAGTAACAAATCATTTGATGGAGGTCAAATTTAGGGTTTGTTCGTACTGTGCCGACAATTTTTTTGGTTATAGCGCCTGTCCCAAGAAGTAAAAGGTAAAAGAAGCACAATATAATACCTTTCCAAAAAATAAAATAAATGAAAAACAGTAAAAACATACTCCATTTACGTCAAAACCCCGCCCCGAGTCCTAAAACGCATTTGACGATTTTGGTTTTCAATCCTTAAATGAAGAAGCGCGAGGTTTATTTACAGTGGAATTCGATCTGAATATCTGAGTAAGTCATACATTTTTCTTGAAATGCGATTAATCCTTCTTCATCCCATATAGTATCCCTAGCTATTTACTCGGTTTAATGTTCTAAACTGACGATATTATTACGCTTCATTCAGCTTTTTCTTACTTCAGTATAGTCAAAGAATTCTATAACCTATAAATCGAGTAGCTAACTGCCGTCAAATAATGTGATACGTGTAGAAATCACGGAAACACTTCCCTGGGTTATACTATAGTGGCCGTAATCTGTCTATTTTTTGAATTTACTTCTAGTTAGTTGTACACCCAATTTCTATTAGTTGGTTTATTGGGTAGTAAAAAAAACTATTTTAGCAAAAATAATCGAATAACTATATCTAGATCAATCCACATCTGTTCAAATTTCATTCAATTAATAATTAACAAGATTGAAGCTTTATCTTCATCACTGAATTTTTGAATGCAGATGCTGGTCCGTGGTTGTTTGCTTTAATGAAGAGTAATTAACACATATTAGTTCAAAGGTTTAATGTATACTGTTTCAAAAGCCAGTCTCTTCAGTCATTTTAACAGAGAATGGTATAGAAGGAAACCGCAGCAAGAGCCAATAGGTTGAAAATAACTTGAAAATAAATGAACTTCATGGAAATTACACAATGTTTGATCTAGATGTCTCTTATGAGATATACATTTCAGGTCTTTTGGTTGAAATATGAGGACTGGATTTGTTGAATTAGGTTGGTTTCAACTTCCACCTTTTAGGGTCCAGAACATAAGAGGAAATCGACATCTATGAGATTTTATCAATCTTAAATGCATTGCAAGAGTATTGAATTAAAAGAAGTCTTAAGCTATAAGTTTAGCTACCTGGTTTGGAAGGCTGTTTTTACCATGATATTTACAATTGACACTCTGTCATGTGGCAGTGGATGAACACCCGAGTGTGGGAGATGATGGCGAAACAATAGAGGCTTCTAATGGGAAAGAGGTAATTAATGAAGAAAATTTGGAACTAGAACCATATGTCGGCATGCAATTTGAGACCGAAGAGGCTGCCAAAGTATTCTATGATGGATATGCGATGCATTTGGGGTTTATCATGCGAGTTGATGCGTTTCGACGATCAATGCGCGATGGGTCTGTGGTTTGGCGAAGACTTGTGTGCAACAAAGAAGGATTCCGTAAGTGTAGACCCAGGAGGAGTGAAAATAGGAAGCCCAGGGCGATCACAAGAGAGAAGGGTGCAAGGCAATGATTGTTGTAAAAAAGAAGACAGGTAACTGGATTGTTACTAGGTTTGTTAAGGAGCACAACCATCCACTAGTAGTTGCACCAGCTAACCATCGCCGCACCGTTCTCCTGTTGCAAACACCGGTAAATACTTTTAACTTGAATTACAAATTATTGATATTTGGTTGACAGTTTGTAACTATAAATTTCTGTTTTTAAAGTGTTGACTCAATTGCTTAAGATTCTTTAACATCGCAAAAAATATAAGTAGATATTTCCCATGTTTGTTGGACTATCTGTACTATATAGTGTGGAAATTTGTTTTCCTAAGTTGGATAGTCCTTATCTGAACTGTTCTTTAAATAATTTGAAGCTTTTTTCCCTATAATTCCATCACAGAATAATTATATTATAAAGTCGCTTCAACTACTGGAGAATCAGTGTTAATATCATGATAGTCTCATGCTACTTGCCACTTGATGTTAATAAGCTATGCAGCGCAACCCCAAAAAGCCTTTTCCGACATGTGAACACCCCCTACAAAATTTATACATCCCTCATGCACTAGGGACGTAAAAACATTCAGAACTCCAGGAAACGAACAACTCCTCCTGGATAAGACTCGTTATGCAAAAACCTAGCTTGTTCACCATTAGGGTTTGCATTAAAACCATGTCTATTTGTTCCAGATGGTTCATATGAACTAATACTGATTGTTCATTTTTCCTTACAGATGCTTTGGATATAGAAATTTACTTTACTTGTGTGATTAATGCTAAGTGAGAAAAATGATCTTTATGAATTTGATATATAGATCTATGCAGAGTTAGTTTATATATGCACAATAAGATGCTTGCTTGTTATTATTGCTGAAACGAAAACCTTTTGCATTATCTTTCCGCCATCTTCTTGAAGTGGTGGTAAGGCTGCAAATGAGCCAAGCTGAGCAGCATTTGACTTGGGTGTGTTTGGGCTTGTCCATCCGAGTAAGGAGAAAGCTTGATCCCAAGGTGAGCTGGGGTGAGCTTCACAGAGTTGGTTCACAATGAATGCGAGCTCTGTGTGGCTTGTTCTTAAACTCCCTTCAACTCTTAAATCAAATTTTAATTGAATGTTTAGAAAATGTAGATGTGGAATAAGGAGGATTCACAGAAAATTTACTATGTTCATGAATCATATAAATTTTATATTATACAATTTCCGATTCAGAGTCCACTTTCACAATCAATGTATCAAATCTTATTATTTTCAAGTACCTAAAGTAAAAGTCGTAATATGTTTGTGCAAGTTTTGATCTTGGCCATTGATTATGTTTATAAGTAAAATTTTCTATAAAGCTTCCACAATTTTGGAAGTGGGCACTTTTATCTACTATTTTTAGAAATGAACCGTCATTTTGGGACCGAGTGAGAGTATCTGTCTTATGTTCTTAGTAACATAACGAGGTACGAATAATGAATGAGCCAAGCCTAAACTAGCTTAATGAAGTTGATTTCATGCTTGCTGCGTAAAACAATCTTAAAACCCCTAAACTTGGTTTATGTAACGGATTAACAAACATAAATGAACTCAGATCAATACAGATCTGGATGTTCAGACTTCAGAGTCATGTAGAATGGTTAATGTGATGCTTGTGTCTCTACTTAAAAGCAGGAACCCAATGTATTATTTTTTCCCAATTTCGTCATTGGTAATTTTTATTTGTTTGCAATGTGTACTAGTGTCATTGTGAAGACGGAGCTTTTAGACAAAATGAAAACAAACTGTTAATGAATGCCTTTAATTTTCTTTCAAAGAAGCAATATATTTTTCTTATTCTTTGTAACCTTTTAGTACTTATTTACTTGTTTCTGCTATATACCAGGACGAGAAAGATGTAAAGATACGGGAATTAACGGCCGAGTTACAGCGGGAGCGAAAACGATCTGCTGCCATCCAAGAACAGCTTGACATGGTACTGAAAGATATGGAGGAACACTCCAATCATTTATCAAGGAACATTGAAGGCATAGTCCAAAATGTAAAAGAAATTGAATAAAAAAGACTACTTCTTTCACGCAGCTAATAAATACATCAGCAGTTGTAAATTCATGCGTATTTGCGAATTGTGAATTTATTCTGTACGTTGAGTTCACTTTGCTTGCTACATGTAGAATAAGCACAGGTGGTATGAACGTGCTGATTGGAATTTCATTTAATGAACAAATACAACTACTGGAAGGTCATCTGTATCTACCCAGAAACTCAACAATGGAGAGTTTTTGTGGTAATTAGTTATAAAGAGAGTTTTTGTGGTACTAGCATTGTCTGTATAATAATTGTATTGTAGTATTGACTAAAACTATACAATCTTAGATCGGAAATTAGAGTTCCAATTGTTCTGTTCTTCCACCTGTTAAAACTTGCACTTTTTTTATTTTTTGGGGTGGGGGGTGGGGGTGCGGGGTAGACATGAAAAATGAAGCACATTTTACTTTTGAAATCATCCTTCCGCAAAATTTTACATATTAAAAGGTCTCGGGTAAAAAATATATTTAAAAAAAAGATTCGAATGATATTCATTTCCTGATGGAGGGAAGAGTATGTATGAAAATTTAACATAAATGTTAGATTTGGTAAGAGCCTACAACTTATTGTTGGTGCTTGTTCACAACCAGCTGGTATAGACGGGAATAATTAGTTATGAAAGCAAGGAAATAAAATTGAGTAACAAAATACTAACACATTTAAACACGACCTTTAACCAATTGACAGCCAGCTGAAGACAAGTCTCGTAATGTATCTTTCCCACTCGGTTTCCAAGACTAAAAAAGAGTAAATGCATCAAGATACCGATCACAATATCATGAAAGTGGTGCACTGAAACTCAATGGGCCCAAAAAACACTACAAATATGAGCAAGCACAAGCTGTGCCAGTGCCACTTCAATGATTTTGATGCACATCAACCGACCATTTATGCTACTAACATGCACAAACTAATCAGCACTTATAACAAGTATCCTCCAGAATTTCTTCCCTCAACAAGAGCACTATTCGAACATTTACCTGATAAACAAACAACAGTTTCCACTTTCCAAAACACCCCAAGTAAATTTAAGTAGTCCCAAAACCTTTGCTATCTTACACATAACAGTTGACAAAGGCTCTTCCAAAGATTGTCTAAATGGGCCAAGGTTAAGGCATGAAACTCTAGTTTGATAAGGTGTCACTGCAGTGCACAACAAACTTGACTCAAACCCTACCACCCATACTTGGCTTGTGTTTCAGCTTTAGTGAGGAACCCTTTGGCTCGCCGCTCTGAGAGCTCCATCTCTTTCTGTTTCATGTCGAAGTACAAAGTACCAATCTGATGCTTCCTCTTGTGCAGCTTTGATGGCTTCCCCTTTGCAGAAACAGGCTACATATACAAAGATGCATGAATGAGAAAGAAATCCCATTATGAAACATAAAAACTATGATAAGTTTGTGAGAAAAATAGAGGTCACCCATCTAATATAAAGTAATCATCTAAATTGCCAAAGAAATTAGCAAGTTTCAACTCGTCAACAAATTAATTTTGCAAAAACAGGTTAAACCATAAAGGGAGAATTTTGAATCCTGCACAATAAACATTTATCAAGTACTTTCCCATACATTCCAAAGAGCTTTTTGATTGAATGACTCAGATGTTAGAAAATCATGCTTCTTTTATATATAACTAAGTTACTGTTTCTAATTAACCAACATTAACTACCTCAACAACATGTAGCTAAAGACGAGACTAAGAAGTAACCAAGCTTGTCATCAACCCATCAGCATCCCAACTGTTCAGAAACACATAATAGAATAGAAGGGCCAATTCCTTTGTTTTAAACACATAACAGCAATGAAAAATAATGAGCCATTGGCAACGTTTTAGACAATCTGTCAACATTAATTTATCCTTGACAACAATCATGTGGGTAAATCTTCAAAAGAAAGGAAAACACTCCTTTACAATGAAAACTCGTCAAATTTCAAATTATTAGCCAATACTAAGATTTAAAGGCACCAAACCCTTTCCTGGTCCAACAAAAACTACATAATCCAAACCCAGTTTTTACTATATAAAAAAAGTATTCATAAGAAAGATAACAACCCATGCACCACTTCTCCTTATTATCAAACGAGTGAAGTTTCAATTGCTTGAGCTGGGCTTGAATTTGTGATGAGCCAAGATATTTGTCACCAAGCTCGATAAACCAAAGGTCATGTATCAAATTCCAAAAGAAGTAGGATGAGGAATATGTTTTTAAGACTTATCTACGCATAATTAATTTGGGGATTTATATAAAACCAAGTGCTTACCAGCAACAATATAACACATGATTATAAAAGCTTGACACAGGTCTTCATTTTTCACACCATATAAACATATATAGACATAATATTGTTGCTACTGACTAGTGCCTATCATGTTGATTAAAATAGAACTACAACACAATCCCTCTAAAGTGTAAATAATACGAGTACGAATGTGCCTGCAAAGTTAAAAGATTAACAAACTAATCAAGGGATATTTCAATATTCAAGCTCGCTCAATAGCCAAACAAAATGAGCAAAGGCTGCCGTTATGTGTTTAAAAGATGAGACTGAATGTGCCTATTCTCGAGACAAGCTTGGGCAGTACACTAAACTCAAATACCCTTTCAGACTTTCAAACATCATCAATATCATGTCCTTACAATCATTAAATCATCCATAAATTATGCCAATCTGTAACGTGTCCACCTCACAAGTACAATAAATAGTCCAGATTGTCCTTTGCTGAAACTTGAACATCTATTTCCGTTGAGTGCTATCAATAAAATTGCCAAAAATACATCTGAACCTTCTTAACCACTCTACAGCCTCATATGTACATGTAAGCCCCCTTAATTTCACATAATTGGAATGTGTTACAAATGATTAGAGGTCAAAGCAAAGCTAGTTTTCTTCCGGTTACAGTCACTCTTTCACATCCGTGAATTATAAAGCTAATCTTAGCTCACGGTTGTATAGAGTTATTCACTTGCACAGGTTGCATTTCCGTATCCTCTTAACTTTTGTCTTCTTTGTGTACTAGGATGGCATTCCCTTTTGATGTCTATTTGATTACATAATACAATACTCGTATCCTCTTACCTTTTGTCTTCTTTGTGTACTAGGATGGCATTCCCTTTTGATGTCTATTTGATTATATAACACAACACTCGTCCAAAATAAAATTTTAGTTTCAAACTTTCACCGGTATGAAATTAATATTAGTCCTATACATCTAAAAATTTTCTAATCATGAGATAGTCAGAATTCTAACTTATAATTTATCCCAAGTTTCACATATTCCTTATACATCAACCGAGGCACATAAAAAAAACTAGATGAAGAAGCTTAACCGAGGGAACAGAACCGAATAACTCGCACTAAACGTACTCAATAACATACTATATGTGCTACTCAAGCAAACCTGCAGAGGAAAAATAGAAGAAGCAGAAGCTTCAAACGTTGTATTAAGAAAACCAGAACTTCAGGGAAAAGCATCATACTGGTGTTGGTGAATTGCAGATAATAACAAGAAACTATTTAGTATTTTTCTTAAATGTAAACCTTTGTTGCATATTTTTAAGTTGTGTATTTTTTTCTCCAGTAGATTAGTGTGATTTTATAAAGGAAATAGAACAAAATATATGTTTATGAGGAACATACCTAACAGATAGTCAGGATTATTCATGCTTATATCACAAAATATCTCAAAAGGAAAGCATGAGTATTCATTTCTATAATTAAATCAATTACTAACCTAAGACCCTAGCTAATCTTATGATAAGTACCTAAAGAAACTTACAAGTTAAGACGCATGCTTTAGGATAGAGTTAGTTTTTATGCATCTTTGTGGGACTCTGGTGGGAGCAGACCATTGATATCTTTGTATAATTTACATAGAGATTGGAGGCTGGTGTCCATTGAGGGTTTTCTGGTTCTTTTTCACTTGATTTTTTCCGTGGGTGAATTCTTGTCCGCCTCTACTTTTTAATCTCTTTCTTTATCTCTAACAAAACAATCTTTTATGTTTTAAAAAAAGGAACTTAAAACCAAAGTCCTAGAAAATTACTAATATAATTAATAATCAGCATGCTGAATCACAATACATAAATACCTGGTAGGAGGGACCGAATGCGATTCCAGTTAACTTAGCCTGGTCCTCCCTTGGTCTATTCTTGATCAGTTCGTCCTGTTTAACCTCAATTATGTCCTGGGGAACATCATTCCTGCCTCTCTTCCCATAACCTCTTCCCACACTTTCTGTTGCTGTTGTCATCTCAGTTGTGCTCGACCTATCAATCCACTTATTTTCATATTGCTCATAATTGTTAGCATACTCAGGATAGCTAACATCATAACTACCATAATTTGCATAATTCTCACTAGCTGAACCCAAATTTGAAGTACCATTAAACCCATTACCATGACTATCATAACTACTATAATTTGCATAATCCTCAGTAGTTGAACCCAAAAAATTTAAAGTATCACTAGCAGCATACCCACCACCATGACTTTCGTAATTCACATTTGAAGCATCATCAACTGACTTATCCGCGTTCAAAATAACGCTGGATTCGTTTGAATTTGATACAGGCAAATCTGCTTCGAGTATTGATCTACGGCCAGTCCCGGATGACGAGGGCAAAGCACCCAACGCCATTGAGTTCTTTGGGGCAGGGATATTTGATAAGAACGATTTAACAGATGGGGTCTGATTCATAGATTCAAAAGCTTTTGACTTTTTTCTTTGCTTTTCCTTCTCATCCTCATCATCATCATCATCAGTATTTTTGGATTTAATCATGGAAGGGTTAATGGGCGGTCTGAATTGAACAACCCTTTTGGGATTTGAGGGAATTTTTGGGTCTGGGTTTTGGGTCTTTGGCTGCGGGAGGACAGAGAATAAAGAGGAGGGTTTGGGTTTGCTGGAGGAGGGAGAGGATTCTAGGGGAATTGAAGAAGAGGAGAAGGACGATGTTAGGGTTTTTGCAGGAGGGGGGTCAGGTAGGTTGGATTTCGGAGGAGGAAGAGAGAGAGAAAGGGATTTTGGTGGTGGAAGAGAAAATAATACGGATGAGTTAGAATTTGATGGTACCTTATCAGGCTGTTTTTGTTGCTGCGTTGATTCTTCTTCTTCGTCTGAAGAAGCATAGCTTGCTAGCAAAGATTCCATTCTAGAGAGAGAAAAGAGTTTAATGATAAAAAAAATACGAATGAAGATTTGAAGAGAGAGAGAGAGATCATGGCAACCTATGTATTGTGTGATCAAAAACCTCTAGTGATGACATGAGCCCATATTACTTGATTCTTTCTCAAACATAAATTATACAAATGGGCCGAAGGTCTAGCAATGCCCAATATAAATCCATGCAATAACAGGCCCATCTTAACGGTCCCAAAACCTTTCCATTCCACTCCCCCTCGTATGGTCTCGCACTCCCTCTTCTCCCTGCCCGGCTGCCCCTGGTCCAGTTTGAAGAGAGCAAAAATCGAAATGGCACTGCAGAATCTGAAACATCATATATTACGCTTTAATGGTGGGTGTGGTTCAGCAAATAGTTTCCTTTTCTTTTCCAGGCCACAAAGTCCCAAGCTTTCTAGTACTTTTTCCTACTTTACTTCTCTTATTTGAGGACCCTTTCTTCTGTAACTTTCTATTGGGTTTTGGTAAATGAAGAGGAAAGGGAAGAAACTGAGCAAGGAAAATCGAGACTTGATTTTTTTTCCCGTCTCAGATACTGGGAATTTGGCTGTAGTATAAGTATGACATCTGTTTTGCTTGTATTGCAAATTCTCTATTTAATAGGAGTATATTATTCTTGGATTTTTTTTTTATTAATTTTCTTGCAATACCCATGAGCCTAGTCGGATTTATTTCATGATTTGAAAAATTACAAACAACATAATTGCATCTATTAATGCAGTAGTGATGGTCCCTTTGTCTATCTGCCTAAGGTGCACAAACTTTAGCAAGTGTACTTTATACAATGATTATAATATTTTACTCAATAAATGTGTTGTTAATTGTTAGTAGTTGTAGATGTATGTGTCTATGTATATTTACTGGATGGACTCTGAGTAATTATATTATTTTTCAGTCAGATGGACCAAGATCCAGGTGCATTGCCCCGTTAGAAGCTTTGCTACCGTTAAATCTGCAAACATTCAACCACAGAAGAAGTATGTTCTCTCCCTCTTCCCCCGCCCCCCCCAAAAAAAAAAAAAAAAAAACAAAAAAAAAACCTCTCCCCCTCAAATTTTTCTGGTTGTTTATTGTGCTTCCTTGAACATTTATCCATAATGATAAACCTATTCAAAATTTGCTTTGCTAATGTATTAATACAAAAGGACCAGCCAACTTGTCTGTTTCATCAGAGGGTAATAGCATTCCTGTACTCTCTATTTTGTAATTGACATAGTTACTAATCATAAATGATTGCAAGTATCTTAATTTGAACTTGATATATTTAGGGAATTGATATTTTCACAACTGAAAATGTTAGTTCCACAAGGTCCTCTCTCACATGAGGGTGCACCACACTTACTATTGATCTTGTGGAACTGACATTTTTACTTGTGGAAATGTCAATTCCCTATATTTATTTGAATGTAGTTTATAAGGTTGATGGGAAGAATTGAAATTTCAGATCATTTATGCCTTGATTGAAGAATCTGTTTTGAGTTGTTTAGTAGCTATTTTGTTTCAAGTGATGTTAAGCTCAGATACTATTACTTGTACCTTTTAAGTTGGCTAGTTTTAGATGTTTTTGTATTACCTGGGGCATGGGCACATGCCTCTTGTAAATGTGTACATTGTTTTTCTGTTTTATAAGATCAATGTACTTATGCCAGAGGGGGGAGGAATGAGTTGGTTGGGTGCTTACAAGACCTTTTATATTCTTTGCACCAAATGTCTGCCCTTTGGATACACAACCTTACAGTTGGGCTGTCCTAAACTTTTGCAACTGGAGCAAGATATTGGATCCATATTGTTTAGTACCACCTAAAGAGGTGTATTGCTAATCATGGTGCTTCGGTGTTCATCCCTCTATTACTTCACTTCTTATAAAGTAGTAAAACATACAACCTGGACGGTCTGGATGAAAATTCTACTTCTTTTTGCATTTGCAAGATTTACACAATATGAGAACATATTATTGTTTAAATTGTTGTTGTTCTATCTATCTATCTATAATCTATCCTCTGTCCGGAAAAATGTTTTCTCCGGATAGAGGGAAGTACTACATTTTTTTTTCTGAGTTAGCAAGATAGTCATCTTAATGATGTTGAGTTTGAAATTTGTCTATGTTGGTTATGCAACATTGGTTGTTTTTTCTGTTCCGTCTGTTATATAATCTTACCATTAGTAATCTCCATTTCCATTTTTAGGAAAAGGAGACTTGATGAAGTATGTCTTGAAAGGTTTCAGCAATATAGCCGAACCTTTATACAGTCATGGATCCTACAAGGTACATGACGTGTCTTAAGCTGCCCATTTTACTTTATATAGAGGGTGGTCTGAGCTATTTTCAGATTTTCTCATCTGGAAATTTAACTCAAATAGATTATATTGTAATATTAGCACTTGCTTAAAACTTGCAGCAATAGTGATAGATCAGATATATAATTTGTGTTGACAGTTGAATTGCCAGATGTAAACAAAATGTGGCATGGTTTATTTTTAAGTAGGTATATTGCCTTCTGTTTACTTTAAAGACCTCTTAAAGATGTTACAAGATACTGTCATCTCAATGTTCATTCAAATTGTTGGCTTATATGTTAATTTGTGCTGTAAGTGGACTTCATTCATATGAATTCACATCTATGTTCTTAATGTTAAAATTGTCCTCCAGCTTTGTAGACTAACAGAATAGCGAAAAGTTCTTTTCCTATTTCTTTAAAATAAGAGTCATAGTCAATATTTCTTGTTATCAGATTAATTTATTTTAAGTTTGAGCTGTATAACTGAAATCAAAAGGCACATTCTGAAATTAATTTTAACCAGGGATAATAAATAAAATTGAAACAAGATAAAATCGTATATTAAAACGACTTCTGACATCCCAGAAGTATCAAAACCACATTCGTAGGCCGACAATTTGTCTGGATAGGTTGAACTATTGGAAGCAAATGGAAAAGGAACACCGAGTTGGATCCAAGAAACTAGCGGACTGATCACTAAATAGATACAAACTAATAATTCTTTGTATGCGGACATAATTGTTTCTATCATCTGGAAATATATACAAAAAGTTCCTCTTCACGTGTTACACTTGGTGCACAGACACAAATTTATGTGTATGTGTATGCCTCTGAGCATCCATAGTTCTTGAATATCTGATCCACACATGCCTCAAACCATTCGATTCTTTAAAGGTTAGGTCTCGCACTTTTAGCCTCATCCGGACTCCATGCTTGTAATGCTGGCCTGACATATATATATATATATATATTATTGAGTTCTCCTCATTGGCTTTTTTTTAAAAAAAAAACTCTTCTAATTTGATGGTAAGAAAATTTAACCTAAAGCCTTAATACCCACAACTTAACAATAACTTGGGTGCAACTTCCTGGTTAGATTTAGCCCGGGCTGTGCTATGTAGGTTATTACTTATTTCATTTGATAAGTTTATGTTATCTCAGTCTCATGTTATTTTCTCATTGTTTAAACCATAACTGTGACCCTCAATATTAATTTTCCAGCATATAGCTTTATTATAATATTTATGTTCATTGATCAAGTACTTGTACACATCTGGATCACCGTAGAGTCTTTTTGTGGAAACTTGTATATTTTATTCACTTTCTAGGAATTGGAAGTTGACTTTGTTTTCTCTCCCTTCTCTTTAGGCAAAGTCTTTGTTGATGGGAAAGTGGTAAATAAAGCTGGAACTCCTGCCTCTGATAAATCTGTTGTGGAGATCAAGGCTGAAATTCCAAAATATGTATGTAGGTGATTATTCTCCAGAAAAACCAATTTATACTTGGTACATCATATTCACTGTTACAATTTTGATGAGACCAGTGCAATTTGTTTGACTTTCTTGGTGATCTCTACTCCAGGGCAGGACATAAGTTGGAGGCTGCCATTGAGCAGCTTGGTATTGATGTAGCTGGAAAAGTAGCTCTTGATTCAGGATTATCAACTGGAGGATTCACTGATTGCTTACTTCAGTATGGTGCTTCTTTTGTTTACGGAGTTGATGTAGGATATGGACAGGTAATAGAATTTCTAACATATTGTGTTCATAATGTTGCTCCTTTCACGCGGTTTGTCTTTCCTCGCAAGATACATAGAACAAAACATGTGATTTATTTATGATTTTGATGCAAAGAGACAGACTCTTCTAGTAGTTCCATGTTTTGCAACAAACATGATCTGAACTATACTCCATAGGTTTGTAGAGAATTGAACATAAACTCTTAGATAGTTCCTCATTTATGCCTGAATAAACAGATTCTAATTTATAGAATCCAATAGATTGTTCTAAATGAGTAGAACACTTTATTTTCAGTTTACAATCTTGGTCATGGTCAAGCACAGATATAAATGCATGGTCATAAAATCTCTCTGTACATATCATTGAATGTTAATAGTGAGCATCTATACAGAAGCAACAAGAACTTGCTCTACTTTTTCCATTGTTGACCATAAGGCTTTGTTGAATGTTGCGAATGTTTTGTATTGTAAAAAATGCTTCTTTTTCTAGGTAGCGGATAAAATTCGTGGAGATGAGCGTGTATCTGTTATAGAACGGACGAACTTGAGATATCTTCCTCAACTCCCTCAAAAAGTTGATTTGGTGACTTTGGATCTTTCATTCATATCCATACTCTTGTTGAGCTTTCAATTTGGGTTACATATCTGTTTTTTTTAGCATTTAATAAGCATTCATATCGTCAATTTCTCCAACTCTTTATCATCCTGCTGATTTAACCAATGCATCAGCAAAATAGACCATCTTGTTTCAGTAGATAACTGAATAGCAGCGCCTTACTATATTCTTTGTGTTATTTTGAAGTTATTCTTTTGTCTGGTTTTAGATCTATTGAAGCATTTATTTCTTTTTCAACTTTGTGCAGGTCATGCCTGCTGTGGTCAATGTTATGAAACCAGAAGCTACAATAGTTACCCTGATTAAACCTCAATTTGAGGCTCGCAGATCCCAAGTACGGAATCTATTGTGTTTCGCTTTTAGTTATTTCTGATGCTTTACTACTCTCTGCACGTTTGTGCTTCCAAGAAGTACTTATCAAATGTGGCAAATTCTCTAGGTTGAACAGTATTGCACAGATTCATGCATATCATAGTCAATAAGTTGTCCTCGTTCATATTTGGATTATACTAGATATATTTTGAATTACTTATGCTTTAAGAATGCATTTGACTGTTTATAATTAAATTCAAGTGGATCTGTTGTTCTTAAAATTATGTATTGTAGAAAATGGACTTATTAATATAAGGTCATAGAGAAGGGGTAAATTGGTAAATAAGTGTGTCTGCCCGCAAAATGGAGCCCAACTGGTATCTGTGTGTTAGTTATAAGGGCTGAGTCTTGATCTGGGAGGTTGCATGGTCAAAACTTTTATTTTCTGTTACAGGTGGGAGGTGGAGGAATTGTGAGAGATCCCTTAGTTCATCAAGAGGTATGTGCTCTGTTTTTGTATTGATAGTTAATAATATACTGTATGAAGAAGCATATATTTCTTCAAAAGCAGACATAGAAATTGAAGTCTGTAACGAGGGACCTGGTTTGTCTTTTTTCTAATTTATATATATATCATCATTGGTTGGCCTGAAAGAAATAAGGATATTCTTGTCGGTTGGTTGGTTACATGCAGGTGCGTGAGAAGATCATCAATGGTGTAGAAAATTTTGGATTCGGCTGCAAAGGTTGGATCGAGTCTCCACTGAAGGGAGCTGAAGGCAATATAGAATTTCTGGCGTGCTTTAGCCGAGCAGCTGTGGAAAGTAGTAATCTCTCACTTCCCAGTACAACACTAAATTGTTCAACTGCAACATGAAAAGAACCATGCGGGGGGCACTTCTTCCATCACAACCTGCCATCTGTCTAAATAGATTAAACATGCTAGTAAATTGCATTAAGCTACAATTTTTATGCATGGGGAAAAACAGTATATTCATTATTATTTTTTCTTCATCTTTAGGCAAGAGGAGTTTCATGGAAGAAGATATGAATTCAACTACCAAATTAGTTGTTACATACGTTTTCTTATATATAAAAAGTTCTTTTTTATTATTTATAAACTTCAAAATTATTAAAAAAATCTTGCCCGAGTTGAGCTGAGGAGGAGAGAGGGGAAGTTGATCTTCTTAAAGATGAGTATATGTACCAACTATTCCCTCCATCCTCAAAAAATAACCGAAGATGCAATTTATACTTTATCATCATCATCATCATTTTGAGGACGGAAGGAGTATAACAATTCTTATACGCTCTTGGTGTCGGAAAAAGGGTGTACCATTTTCTAAAATAATTATAGAGTAATTAAGTATGACTGCTAATTCACAAGTGTAGTTTCTTTTACTCATTTTTCTGGTTGTGTAGGCCATGATAATCTAATTATTACAGTATAATATCCTTCCCCTGTAGGGTTAATCATTTAGTAAAATGCATGCTACTAATCTTCAGAGGAAAAATGATACAGTACTTCAGTTTCCAACTCTTCACAATCTAAGATTACCAGGAAAAATTAAAAAAAAAATTGCAAATTTCTTGTGGAAATCCTAATGATTGTCATTATCTACTTTGGGGAAAAAAGAAACGAGAGAGTCTATTTTCCAGACCTTCCAAAACAAAATGAACTCTGACAAAATTAGATACACCCAGTTGTTGAAATCCAGGCGCCTACACAAGGTCTTTAGTTTCAGCAAGAGCTTATCCAACCCAATGGACTTGGTATCAACTTTTTGGCTTTGAAGGCGTTGGAGATGATGGTGGTTTCATATCTGGGTACTACATTCACCAATGTATAGTTAGTATATCTTGATATTTTAATATGCATAAACTTAGGAGCAACAAAAGACTGCTTGGTACTAGCATAAAGGAAATATAAACTTGGAAAGGATTCAATGATATTATGCACACGCATTTCCAACTACTCCCAAGTGGTTAGCACAAACCAATGCAAGCACATATGTAATGGATAATTGCACTTTGCAGCACTGTTGTGTGTGTGTGTGTATCTGAGAGAGAGACAGGCAGACAGACAGAATATTTCCTACCATAGGATAGGGAGACAATGGTCTCGTACTATTTTTTGTTTGTGCAGTGGATTCAACAGCGTTGCCAATATATCCATTGTCCGACTTCCTGCTTCTACTCACAGAGGAAGGCTCATCTGCATTTTCACGTTGCCAGTTAACTCCTCCATTCATCTCAAGCTGTTGTGACTTTTTACCCCTTTTCTTAGGGAAAATGTGCACAGATGGTGGGAGAAGGGTTTCTTGTATTGCCTGCAAAGAAACAAAGTTTAATATGTAGAAATGTAGATACTAATTTGACGTGATTGTTTACAAAGTTTAATAGCTAGAAATGTAGATAATAATTTGATATGATTGTTTACAAAGTTATCACAACAGTGACTAAAGTTCCAGGGATTATAATATTTAAACAATACAAGACTATGAACAGGTGCTGAGGGTCATCTAAAGTTAAATAAACTCCATCTTAAGCCAAGTTTCATAATTTTAATCTCCTCTCATGGTGAAAAAAATGTCTTCCCTGAAAAACTCAGAATTTTATTATGACCTGTGTGACTCTTAACAGTCTCCAAACTGACATTTGATTTTCCAATATGTAGACTTCAGGACATGGATATATATATATATGTATATATATATATATATATATATATATGTGTGTGTGAGAGAGAGAGAGAGAGAGAGAGAGACCGTGAGTGTGTTTGCGCAGGTGCGTCTTTTGTAGTAATGAATTACCTAAGAAAATTTAAAAACAAAAACAGGAAAAGACATCACCTACTGGCCATATCCACCACCCAGAAATTCATATGAATGTTTACTGCGGATTCAGATGTTCTTGCCCCATAATATATCCGAGGTAAGTAAGTCAGTTAATAGTCATACTTATGAATAATTAAAGTAGAGATTGATTATTTGGCTTATTAAGAATGAGCAAGTCTGAACTACAGTTTTTTAATATGTTAGCTCAAGATATAGCAAGAAGCAAGGTATTAATAACTATACTGAAGAAGAGAAGAATACCAGCCACCCATTCTTTCCTCTAACTCCACCCCGGATTGCATATGCCTCTCTGAACCCATTCTTGAACAATAACTCGGCCACTTTCATGGAGTTATCATCAACACTACCTTCCACACAAAAGAAGTGAATCATCAACAAAGTAACGGTTATATCTTGTATCTGACAAGTAGTGGACAAAGTAAGAACTTCATAGCTGAAATGTTGTATCAAAACTTTGGGACGAATAAAAATAGAAAATCTTGCAGTCCATGTCCGAGTAATTAGAGTTCTTGATGTTTTATTTAATATTTGAACGAACTATATAAGGAAGCCATATTAAGGAGACTAGTTAGAGAATAAGGAACATTGACAACTAGAATCTTAGCAACATATGGCACATAGTTGAATGCAGAGAATTCCTTACCTCACTCATATAAGACGCTACAAACCAAAATGTCAACTTAGCACACTGCAATTATCAGAACTGGGTTTTTTAATAAAATGTAACCACTCTTCAAAGTTCTGTTTTAATGATATGTAACTTGTATCGCTTTATCTTAACTGATTCACACCTTACAAGAATAGCTGAAGATAATAGAAGCCTCAACTAGAGAATGGGAGGAAGGTGATTACATTTAAAAGTAACATGCTCGATCTGTTGATTGAAACTAAATTATAATAAAGAAATAAAGGTGCAACTATGTGATTAATGAATCGGCTCAAGTAAATAAAAATAAAGTTTTAGACAGAATCGCATAACTTGACCTTTAGATCTATGAAATATACGAGTTAACATGGTGCAGTATGTTCACCAAATAAGGACATTGTCATATCTTCTCATTCAAATAAGATAGCGAAAATATAGGTCATTGATGAATTTGAAACCTTCTAGGTAAGAAAACTGACAAGGTCATATATGCTCTCATTCTACCCTATGCTCCACCTTAAAATTCTCCAACTTGAACCCCAAATTACATTATTTGAAACGTACTTATTCAAATGCATCTTTTTAATTTATTTTTTTGGGCTATACGCTATATTATCTTATATGTAAGTTGCCAGTATCGACACATAAATAGCAAAAGGAAATTCTAGAAAGAACGCACAAAAGAGAAGTAGACTTTTTGTTCACATTCTTATACTCAAAAAAGGGTCACAAGAAGTTTTTCTAACCAGAAGAGGTCCATCTCTGCAACATTCTTATAAGTATGTCAACTTATTTTCTCAGTTCTTATACAGATATGAATATTCATAATTTTGCTTCTGTATCTTCCAAGGAAAAATATGATGAGTGGGTTTTATACCTGCGAATTGGGTATTCTTGGCTTGATGATATTATGAGTTTTTAAGTATTTTTAGTTCATTTTTATACATTTTAGTGTTTTTGTGTAGGAATTGGAATTAAGCTAGAAATGGTGTTTGGAACGATAAATAGTGGAGTATCAGTCATGATTATGCAGCAAAACGCACTGTTAGGTCTCGGCGTGCATCAGGCGTCGACGTGTGACTCGGCGTCGGCACGGAGAAGCAAGTTTGGCATGGCATGGGCACGCAAGATTGGCGTGCAAAGGCGCGAAGCACGCACAGACCAGCACCAGCGCTGCGGCGCTTGGTGGACAGAAAGTCGGCGCTGCTGCACTGTCAAGCAGAGCTGCAGCTGGTGCTGAGCATGGGCTGTTTGATTGTGCAATCCTACTTGACTTAGGATGCTATGTTAAGTTGAGTTCCGTCTTAAAGTTGCATGGACTTATTTATATATGAATATGAATATGAATATGAATATGAATATGAATTCTAGGGTTAAAGTTGTGAAATTGGAAGATGAATTCTAGGGTTAGATCTGAATATGATAACATGTGTTACATGTGTTCATGATTATTCTTTAAATTGAATAACATGATTTGTGTATATATATATATATGATATGAATATACCTATATGTCACATGTAATGTTTATAAGAATTGGTGTTTAATGAATCTATTGTTAATTATGACACATAGAAATATAGTGATTTAATTAGAATAGATATTTTTATCAAAAACCATCGGAAGAGTTATTAAATAATTGTGAATTCTCGGTTAACGATTCGGTATGATTAATTAATTGAAAATAGAGTGAAGAGATTTAGGCGAAGTATTGGAGAAAATTGTAATCTTAGTATTTTAATCTGGTGTGAATCTTTCTTAGTAATTTAGTTTAGTTTTAAATTAATAATTTCATAATCTTAATTTTCAATTGTTTAAATAAAATCAAATATTAAGTTAGTAGTTGGTTAATATTATTAGCATATTCCTCGTGGGATCAGCACTCTACTTTTACTATATTACTTGTTAATCACGAATACTTGCGTGTAATTGTCAATACCTAAAAAGGACAAAAATAAAATATGACTGCAAGAGTTATTTCCTAAATGCAAGAGAGTACGTAGGTTCTCTCAATAATTATTCGAGGTAGTTGAGGAACTGTATAGGAGAAAAGAGGGATCCTAGTTGTACAAAACACACTTTATGCTGTCAGACATGATATTCGGAAGTTGATGAAAAATCGATTCTAAAAGAACACTAAAAAGTTGGTAACCTAAATTGCAGAAAAGAAAAAAATACACACAAATTCAAGGAGGGGCAGGCCTCGCAGCACTACAAGGGGAAAAATAGAGAATGTAAAAAAATAAAATATAAAAATGCAAAACATCAGCTAACAGATCAAACCATCAAACAAAACAAAATTTCCAGGAATATGAAGAACATTTTCTAAAACAGCAAACAGGAAATTATTCAGCCATTCACAATTTCCGTTCTAGTGAGGACTGCCATTTTAATGGTCATACCTCATTCATCTCTTATTTGGCTGATATTAATAACATAATAGACCCACGCATCTAATAAGATTCAGCAGTCTACCTTTCTTGCCCAGGTGCACAATCATATAAAAGTGATAGATTATGTAAATAATCTAGTCAAATCTGTTAATTTTAGAATATAATTATTCTCATAGATATCCTTGTAACAGTACCTAACAAATAGCCTAAATCCTTGTAAAGTTCATCTAAAAATCAACTTCTCACTTCCACAAAAGATGAACAGAATGTAAATAAATAAATTAATCGCCAATTTTAAATTTTCCATTCTGCAAAATTTATCCTTTATTGGACAAATCGTCCATCACACAATCTCAACTAAACTGTCATCTTTTATCTTCTTTTTATTTATACCTGTTGGGCCATGATATTTTTCATTATTGGGCCGGACCTAATGGGCTCCTCCCTTGAATTATGTCACATTTGTTCTATTGGGCCGAATGGTTTGGACCCATTTATTTGACTATTCTATTGGGTCATTCCGGTCAGATGGGTCATCTTTGTTGTATTGGGCTAAGTCATTGGATCGGCCCATTATACAAATTGTCTTTTATCTCATCTTTGACCGGTAGTCATGATAAAAGATAACAGTTGACTGTTATCTCTACCACCGTCTGCATGGCATTAATGAGGATGTGACTGTAATAGCCGGCGGTGGACAAAGGTGATGGAGTAGCAGGTGAATCACCGGACGTGGGAGAGGGTTGTGTCAGGGATAGTGGGTGGCACGGTAAACCAGGTCTGGAATGCATATGGGGCAACGATCACATAAGAAAAGAAGGTAACAAAACTAATAATCTATCAAACTATTATTCTCTCTCAATACACTAGAGATATTATTTTCCTCCATTGTTAACCTTGTGATCGCCGATACTGACTCTCACGCCGGAGCTATCCCCCGACGGTCAAGCCGTCAAGCTTTTGGTGTTGACTTGTTGAACTGTGCAGGATATCGAACGCGTCTTACGTGATTGGGACGTGAGGAAAGATATTGGCGTTAACATTGGCGCTAGAAGGAGGGCTGAGTTCTAGTGTCTTGAGTATTTTCAATCACTAACTGTGTTTGTTCTACATCGGAATCCATGGGGAAGAGTAGAACGCCTACACCTGAAGGGCAGCCGATGGCTGCAAGTGAATTTGCACCGCAAATATCCGTTAAAGATCGTTTGGGACCTGAGTGCTCATGCTAGCACAGCTTCCAAACGTCCATCAGAGGATTCTCGCCCGAAGGCTGTGAGTAACGTTAAGCGAAAGCTAGTTTTCACGGCGGAGAAAGGATCTGGTCATGGTCGGAAACGGGTAGAAGGCACCTCGCCTAGAACTCGATACCGAGATGATCATGATGATAAGACCTCCAAACTAGCTAAGATGGCAATCGAAACAGATAGGGCCATGGAGGTACTTGTGAAGCAACGACAAGATATAGCTAAGCAGATGTCTCGGATGGAGGAGTTAAGGGACGAAGCGTCCAGTTATGTTCAGTCCGAAGAACGCGGGCATCGGAGTGGGAAGGAACATGTTCATTCGGGTCGTGAATCTTGGGGCCGACCTCGAGATCGAAGAAGATCCAGAAGCCCTACTCCTCAAAGATCGAAGAGGGTACCTCACCTTGTCGGTTCTAAGGAGCAGGGTCGAAGCAAACAGAGAGGACGATCCAGGGAGTACACTCCCGAGAACACAAAGAAGGCGCTCGTTATTGCACATTCTCACCATAGCGGTCGAGTTCAGAAACGAAGTAGATCCAGAGGTCACACTCCCGAGAGTCTACTAAGGGTACACCACCCTGTGGACGCTCATCATCGGAAAAGTCCCTCGAAAGTTGGGGGTTCCATGGCAAAAGGTCGATCTACTCAGAAGAGGAAAGAGTCGTCGGAGAAAGAAGCATCATCTCAACCAGAAGGAGTGGAGTATCTGGTTAAGGAATTGAAAAAACTTCAGAAGCAACTTGCCGAAGTCCAGCAAACAAAAGATACTTCGGGAAAGAAGGCATCTCCTTTTTCCGCAGAGATCTTTAAAGAAAAAGCTGACCGACGATGGATCTGGGGATCCCTATGATCACAGTCAAGCGTTCGACCGACTGATGGATTATTATGACTTTAGCGATGCTGATAAGTGTCGTACCTTTGTCACAACACTCCGAAAGGACGCCAGACAGTGGATGGGGACTTTGCCTTCGGATTCGATATCGTCTTGGGCAGACATGTGCAGTAAGTTCCATGCTCGCTTTGGGAGCAACAAGAGGAGGGGAAAACCAACCGGCTCATTGGCTCAAGTTCGACAATATTTGAATGAGTCTTTGGGCCAATATGTAAAAAGCGGTTCAAAAAGCGATCGGCCAAATGACTTGAATGATCTACAAGCCGGTTAATTTGTTTTGAAATGGGTTAGATCTGGTCAAATCAGAAAAGTTGGTGAAGAAGTTGATGTTTCACCACCCGAAGAGTCTCGCTGAAGCTTTCGACAAAGCAGAAGGCTATATCGTGGTAGAAGAGGCCATAGTCTCAAACGTCCTTCAGATCGGGACCAGAAGAAGAATGAAGGAGGTAAAGACCGCTATAAGAGTGGGTCAAAGAAGTACCATAACAGCTGGAAACAGGGAGGACGCTCGTCCGCTCCTGCCCAGAGAGTTAATAGGACGTACACTGCACTTAATACTGACAGGGCAGTCATACTAGACCAAATCAAAAATCAGCCTAATTTCGAACCTCCTCGTGACAATATTAAACCCGAAAAAGGTAATTCTTGCAAATATTGTGACTATCATCAGGCTTCGGGTCACAATACAAACGACTGTGCTAGTCTGAAGGACTTCATAGAAAGGAAGGTTCAAGGTGGGGCCTTAGTTCAGTATGTGGCTGCCAGAACGACTCAGCAAGTTCAACAGAGGGATAGAGAGCCTGTTCAGGCAGCCCAACCAGTTCAGCAAGCATTGCCAGCTCCGGGACAGCCTGCAAGGCATGTGGTAGATGTCATCACTGGGGGCACTTCTGGCAAGCTAGTTGGGAAGAAGCGCCGAAGTCACTTGGATTCGGTCATGTCAGTGGCGGGTATCCTCCCGAAGACTGATAGACCTTATCTGGGTACGGTAATCTCCTTTACTGACGAGGATTACCCTTCGGAAACCATCGAACCACATGAAGGATCATTGGTGCTGACTGCGCAAGTGGGTTCGGTGGATATGAAAAAAATGATGGTGGACAACGGGTCTTCTGTAAATATTCTATATGCCCATGCTTATCAGAGGATGCATCTGGACGGGCGGAAGATGGAGATAAGCGCAGAGGCTCCTTTATGCAGACGGCTTAGCAACGATCCGGCCAAGGTGGTCGAACTATCGAACTACCTGGCCGTCCTCGGGCAGCCCCCCAATGTAGAAATAATTTGCAAATTTTATGTTGTGCGTATGGATTCCGCTTATAATGCCATTTTGGGAAGGCTTACTTTAACCGCTTTTACAAGTCGTAACCTCAATCCCTCATTTCAAAATCAAATTTCCTACTGCTTTGGTGGTGTTGGTGAGGTGAAAGGAGATCCGGATCCGCCGTAGATGTTAAAGATATGATGTGATCACTTGGGAGTGGGGTATCGAAGCATAAATGCACCGTGGCGATAGAGATCGAACCCTTCACCGAGAACGATTCGAGCCATTAGTCATGCCAAATGAAGAAATGAAAGAGATTGAGCTCATTCCCCGCAAGAGTCGAAGACGGTAAAAATAGGTTCGGTTTCACGGAACCTCTTCGAATTTAACCTCATGGAACTCCTACGTTGCTATGTTGATATCTTTGCGTGGGAACCTCGTGATATATCGCCGGGGTGAGCGGGAAGATTCTTGAGCACCGATTGAAGTGAACCGTCAAAGAAGCTTCGGCCGGAAGAGGAGGAGATTTTTTGCGCCCGAGCGCCAAATGAATCATCGATGAAGAGATTGCCAAGCTGTTAGCTGCTGACTTCATTTTTGAGATCGACTACCCTCGGTGGATGGCGAATGTGGTGTTGGTCCAGAAGCAGAATGTGAAATGGCGAGTCTGCATCGACTATACAGATCTGAATAAGGCTTCGTCTAAAAGATTTCTACCACGCCTCCCACATCGACCAAATTTCATCGATGCGACTTCGGGGTATGCTTTATTAAGTTTCATGGATGCATTCTCTGGGTATCACCAAATTTCCATGTGTGAAGAGGATATACCGAATACGGCGTTCATTACGTATCGTTCGGTATATGCCTCTGAAAAATGACTTTCTACTTAATCAACGCCTGAGCCACTTACCGTGAGGATGATGAACTATGTCTTCGTAAATCAATCGGGCAAGAATACGAGGTGTACGCCGACGATATGATTGTCAAACACGCAGTGCGTAAACATTTAGATGACTTAGAAGAATGCTTTGACACGATTCGTCATCACAACTTGAGACCTAATCCTACTAAGTGCACCTTCTGGATTAGGGGCTAGCAAGTTTCGGGTTATCTTGTCGACCAAAGAGGAATCAAGCCAATCCGAGAAGATTCAAGCACTTACGAATATGAAGACTCCTCGGTCATTTAAAGATGTTCAACGTCCGTTCGAAGGATCATAGCGGCGTTGAGGAGGTTCATGTCCGTGTCGGCGAGAAGGTGTTTGCGCTTTTGATACGTTGAAAGGGCCGAAGAATGTAAAGACGTTCCAATGGACTTCAAAATATGAAGACGCCTTTCAGAGCATCAAATCCTATTTATCTTCGGCACCTTTGTTGGTGAAGCCCGCTCCTGCTGAGCCTTTGTATTTGTACTTGGCAGCTAGTTCGTTGGTAGTAGGAGCAGCATTGGTGCGAGAAGTTGGGGGTAAGCAGCACCCGGTTTACTACGTAAGCCATGTCCTTCGGGATGCTGAAACAAGGTACCCAAATATTGAAAAGTTTGCTTTTGCTTTGATAATTGTTAGTGAAAAGCTTACTTAATACTTCCGTGGTAGGTTGTTAGTAGTATACACAGATCGACCTTTGAAGAAAATTATGGGCGCACTGAGGTTTCGGGAGATTAGGCGCATGGACTACTATGGAGTTGTCCCAATTTTTATTGAATATCATCCCCGAATCGCCATCAAGGGACAGCCTCGGCTGATTTTGTGGTCGAGTGTTCGTTTTCAAGCGGATGAGGCCGCGGCGGTGAGAGGGTCCGACAGAGCGATTCAGCGGCTTCTCCAAAGGCGAGAGCTAGCTCGTGACGTAGATGCAGATTGGTCTTCTACTTTGGACATCAGTGGAGCAGGGATCATTTTGACAAGTCCAGAGGGATTCAAGGTGCAGCAGGCCATTAGATTTGAATTCAGAGCAACGAACAACGAAGCTGAATATGAGGCGGTACTTGCAGGGTTACGACTGGCGAAGAGTCTTGAAGTGTAGAGAATAGTCATCTTCAGTGATTCTCAGTTAGTCGTTAAGCAGCTCTCTGGAGAGTATGAAGCTCGAGGTCCAAGGATGGTCAAATACCTAGCAGAATTGAAAGATCGGCTCCAATATTTCCAATCGTATGAATTCCAGGGAGTAGAAACGTAGTAATAATTCCATTGCTGATGCACTCTCAAAGTTAGCCACTACGGATGTTAACGTTTTTGATGGGTCAGTTTACTTAGAAATTTTGCAACATCCTAGTGTTCATCATGAATCGGTAATGTGCATTGATCGTACCAACTGCTGGTTGACTCCATATCTGGAGTATCTGGCAGATGGCGTCCTTCCTTCGGATCAGATGTTGTCCAAGAAAATCAAATATAAAAGTGCTAACTTCGTTTTGATAGATGGAGATCTTTTTCGAAGGGCTTTCTCATCTCCATTGCTGAAATGTTTGACTCCATCCGAAGCTGAATATGCTCTCCGAGAAGTTCACGAAGGCATATGTAAGCGACCGTATGGGTTTGCCAAGTCATTAGCCTCTGATGTACTTCGTCGAGGGTCTCTTCGGCTACCATCTTCAAGGAAGCAACGGAATATGTCAAGAAGTGTGAGAAATGTCAACTCAACGGTCCGATCTCACATCGACCACGGAAGAGCTATACTCGATCTTATCTCCTATACCCTTTCATGTCTGGGGGTTGATATCTTCGGGTCCTTTCTTAAAAGCTAAATGTCGTCGGTTTTATAATCGCCATCGACTATATGACGAAATGGGTAGAAGCGAAGCCACTTAGGTTAATAACGAACAGAATGCTTGAAATTCATTAAGGAGTCAAGAAGTGTTTTGCCTTGAATTCTAAGGTGGTGATATCGGCCAATCTGACGTCGGTTTAGGGGATCAAAATTTGAAGCATTTTGAAAGAGTTGGGAGTTCAAAGACAGAAGACTTCATGGCTCATCCTCAATGAATCGAGCAAGTCGAAGTCGAGTGACCAATGAATCACTGCCGAATGGGATCAAGCGTAGATCGATGAGGCTAAGGAAGATGGCCGGAAGAGCTACTTAGCGTGTTATGGGCTTATCGGACTACTCAGGGACTACAACGGGATTCACCTTTCAGACGGCCTATGGTAATGCGGCGCCTTAGTCCCGATTGAAATTGGATCTCCAAGTCTTGGTCGATCGATTCAAAGAGATCTACAACGATGAAGGACTGAAGGTCAACTTGAATCTGTTAGAAGAAATCAGAGAGGTGGCTTTGATTAAGCTAGCAGCCTATCAACGGAGAGTAGCCAAACATTACAACAAGGGGGTAAAGCTTCGCAGATTTGAAGTGGGAGATTTTGTTCTCAGAGAAGTCGAAGCATCTACACCTCAGAATTTGGGAAAGCTGATGCCGAATTGGGAAGGACCGTATGAGGTCATAGAAGTACCGAAGCCGGGAACATATCGTTTGAAGACATTAGATGGATCAGAAATTAAAAATACTTGGCATGCGGTGAACTTCAAAATACTTTCGGTGAGTACGATGTCGTGACATCTAAGTCTCAGTAAATGTTTAAGTCCTCATCAATAAAAGTTCCTTTTTTCTAAACAATTTTGTCTTCGTTGCTGTTCACTTCATTGGTGTAAGGAGGTTCGGGTGGACTCGCTGACCATTCGATGGTAGCCTTTATGGCAGGTGGTCCTTATGAGTTTGTCAGGCCCTTCGTGGTAGGCAAACGTCATTGGTGTAAAGGAGGTTCGGGTGGACTCACGACCATTCGGTGGTAGCCTTTATGGCGGTGGTCCTTATGAGTTTGTCACAATGCCCTTCGTGGTGGTAAACGCGTCATTGGTGTAAGGAGGTTCGGGTGGATTCGCTGACCATTCGATGGTAGCCTTTATGGCAGGTGATCCTCATGAGTTTGTCAGGCCCTTCGTGGTAGGCAAATGTCATCCTTTAGACGTCCTCAGGCCCTTCGTGGTAGGCAACTGTCGTTCTTTAGACTTCGTCAGGCCCTTCGTGGTAGGCAACTGTCGTTCTTTAGACTTCGTCAGGCCCTTCGTGGTAAACAAATATCATCTTGTGGTTTTGTTAGGCCTTTCGGGGTAAACAAATTCCCTATGAAGCATATCTATCTCACACTTCGGTAACGAATAAGTATTCTTTTACTTTATTACCTAAATTTTTCTAAGTGTTGAGTTCGGATCGCCTCATTACTTCACTTCATCTTATCTGTTATATAACTTGTTTAGTTAATTATTAACAGTTTAAGTTAAGGGTTCATACATTTTTTAAGATACCATCGACATAAATTAATAACAAAGGAGTAATAAGGAAAAAGACTGATATTTCATTAATATATTGTCAATTACAAAAAGGATAAAAAGGGAAAGTTTTTTTTATAAGACATCCTATAAGCTAAAAAAGAAAAATAGACATTTATCTTCAGGCAGCTGCTTCATCTTCAGACGAATCGAGAATGGTAGGATCAGCTTCGGCCGCGACAAGTTTTGCCTTGTCTTTCCTTCGGCAGTCGTAATACCCATCAGAAAACATCTGAACTACCTTCTCATTCAGCTCATTCGACTTTCGGTATTCGTCTTGGATTTGCTCACGAAGCTCTTCGGTTAAGGGTGGACCTAAAGCCTGCAAGGCTTCCAGCTTACCCTGAAGCTCGAGACGTACGTTCAGATTTCTCTCTTTGTCATCACGAGCTTGCTCCTGAAGATTGTCAGCTTGTATCGCCAAGCTCTGATTGGCTATGCAAAGTTCTTCATTTCTGAGCCTCAGAGCATGGTTCTGAGTGTCAAGCTTGACGTTCAGACTCGTCATCTCCCCGTTGGTCGGCCTTTCGCCTCTTCTTCGATTCTTATTTACGATCTTCAACTCCTCCATTTTTCGAGTTAAATCTCTTTGGAGGTTTTCATTGTTGAAGAGGGCAATACCGAGATCACCTCTTTCCTTAGTCAAAGATGACTTCAGAATGATGTTCTCTCGACGAGCTGCATCCTCTTCAGCTTCAGCCTCTTGGTAACGTGGAAGAAGACGCCCGAAGACTGCATTCGCCTGTAGATGTTCACACACAATTAGTTATTCTTCAAAACGATGCATATAAATTCAAATGAACAGAAAACTAGTTATTTACCTTGGCGTGATAGCTCATGCCTTCTTTGATAAGGTCCATTATTGAACTATTGCCGAACCGATGTTCATCGGTCTCCCTAACAAAGGAGTTGAAGAGTTGGAAAGAGAAATTGGCATTGAATTGGGGCCATACAGTTGGAGACCCCCTCGCATCATTCTGAAACTCATCAACCGACGGCCTTGAAAGAAAGGGTGTACGTTCTTCCTGGGGAGGTGATGGTGAGGGATCCATGTATATGTTCTCGGGGGATGGAGAACGAGCAGGAGTAGGTTCCCGGGTTGGCGAAGGAATAGGTGATGGATGTGGTTGGTCTGGAATCGGTTCTTCGGGTGGTGGTGGTTGATCATCCGAGGGTTGTTTTCTTTTCCGAGAGGGAATCGAACTCTCGGGATGTTCTTCGTGATCCTCTTCGGCAGCCTGAATTTCCACTGGGCCAGTAGGAACCCGAAGCTCATCGGCCGACAGAGGAGTTATCTTGACTCGCCTTTTCTTGATACAAAGGGCCTGCATCCGTTCGTTTGCAAGCATATCGATCAAGCTGGAGGTAGAGATTAGCTGGGATTCTTGGGAGATACCTCTTAGCTTTGAGCGACTCTCTTCTTCTTCTTGCGAAGTGGAGAGTCTCTTCTACGACTTCGGTTCTTCTGAGGAAGGTCTTCGGCATCTGGGGCTTCAGAGGCCGGAATCTCTTCCTGGGGGGTTTCAGTAGTAGGAGGGGGTGATGGAGCTTTGCCCGAGAGAAACTTTTCCAAGTCCCTTCGGTCCATCGATGAAGGTTTGATCAAAGATACTGCAACAGAAAAATACATCTTGTTAGATCTGTTTACAATAATAAACTCAAAAATTTTATTTCGGTAAAAATTTGAGACTTACATTTGTGATCATGTAACCAAGCTTGCTTGGTAAGAAGATTGTAACTCCACTCCTTCTTCAGGAAGTTGTCCAGGAGTTCGATCATCTCTTTCACACGCTCTTCGGCTATATCACCGAAGTCGGCTGATACTTTGTCCAATGTCGTCCAATCGGGGAGAGAGGCAATTTCTGGCCCTTTGACGAAGAGCCATTGCTCATGCCATCCTCGGTTGCTGGAAGGAGTATTGATCAGAGACCGTCGTTCGAAATTCTCTCCGGCTTTTGCAGGTATCTTGCTCAAAACCTTGAATCCCTTCTCTCTGGACTTGGTAATACTATATATGGAAAAGAAGAAGTCGAGAGTGGGGCGGCGCCCGCCGTGGCGAGGAAAGCGATGAAAGGTAAGGATGTGGATGTA